>JAUCBJ010001285.1:0-48837 GCA_032718475.1 Nemertoderma westbladi
GTTGGTACAGTACGCATTTATGTCACAATCATCAGTGTATCTGTCACATTCATCAATGTCTAAGATATTAAAAATTTAAGTTAAAATATCACAATATCGATCGAATGATAAAATTTGGGTTTGTGATTTGATATATTTGTTAAATTTCAAATATGTTATACCTTATTAGTGTTTTTTCGGAAACCTCTAAGTTTTATATTTTTATAAATTTATTGAAATCTCTACAACGCTTTGATTCGCACCAAACTATACCCTCCACCACTAAATATGTAACTAAGCGAACAAACAAAATTTTAAAGAGAATTTAGAAAATAAATAAATGTTCTGTTATACATACACTGCCTTCACATTGCGTCCCAACTCCTTCGTACCCATCTCTACAGGTACATGTAAAGGAACCATCTGAGTTGGTGCAGTCTGCGTTCTCGTGACAATTATGGGTGTTAATGAGACATTCATCGTCGTCTGAAATATTATATTGAAAAATATGAGCAGGAAATAATTATTGCAACTACTGATAATAATTTCAAAATATTACTATATTTGTTCGTTGGGATTATTATACTTTACTGTTCTCTGAGACTACCTAAATGTATAATTTTACTAATCTGATTTAATAAATATTGGGGAGCCTCATGCTTGTAAGAGTCAATAAAAGTGTATATTGCTTTGTTTCCTTAATTATATTGTAATGTAATTAACACTGAAAAAATACAGTGTTAATTACCTTATATAAATGACTATAACGGGATACTCAAATCTCGATACATTACACCATCCAGTAATAATAATATGACCTTTACTTAGATTATACAACGTAGTACAGCTGTTAGTAGGATATAATAATTATTATTCGGTTAGATCAATCTAGAAATATATAACTTAGTCAGTTTACAATTTATTTTCATTCATATCGTTTCATTCATAATTTCCAAACTTTTTCTCGAGTTTTACTTTTTAACAGGAGCCCTCGTTTGTCTCGCTTGCATTACGTGTTTAAATTTTACATTGTTTTGCATATTTCCAATTTTAGTAAGATGTAACGAATTTGCTTTTAGTGTTTAATTAATAAAACTAATTTGGAGTCCTCTGTACTCTCTCAATCTTGCGATAGCGAAATTATTGCTAAAAGGAGATTAATATTTTGTTTTTGGATCTGCAGTTTCGGTTTCTCTTTGAGTTCAATTGATTGATTTTGGTTTTGAGTGATACTTTATTTCTTGTTTTGTTGATCTGGAATCTAAATTGATAACTTCGTGGCATATAGTGCATATAGTTCAGTCCATGACCTACTATAGATACGACCCGCCAAGCTGCTGCAAAGCCCCTAAATTTACTGGGCCAGTTATTTCTCTTAGATAGAACGCCTGAAACAATAGGTCTAGCGTGTCGAAAGTACTTGTCCCTAACTAAAATTATATCCTCTTTCAGATGAGACAAATAAAAATTGAATATAATATCGAGATATGAGAAGTTCCTGGCACCCATACCATTTCGGAACCTTTCGGAATTGATAAAAATACTCAAAAATACATCACCCTTCAAAGACTTGGCTATAGATACTTGGCAAAGACTAGATAAAAACCCATCATAGTTGTTCTCGTGCTGCTCGAAGTCCTGGCTAGAAAAAAAAAGGACGCATAGTTGTTCATTAGTTTGCTAATGCACATTCCTGTTACACATTTTGCCCCTCAAGCCTCAACATCACAACACAACCCCCGCCCCACTCCAATTTAGCAAACTCACTTTCAAGATATTTTGTAAGTAATCCCTACGACTATTAAAATACAACAAAAACTTTAAACGCAATTTACTCATAATAGTATATTTTCCATCTGGTTGTCTTGCCAATACTTAAATTCTAATAACTCTTGATGTACTCATCCAACCAGGATGATTTATAGCTCATTAGAGAGCTGAGATGTTGGCCAATCACATGCAATATCTAACTCAAAAACCTCATTTTCACCTTAAGGTACCTTTTCGCTTTCACAGCCACAATTATATACCTCGAGTTTTTAGATGTCTGGGTTTTACTGGGTTAACCCAATTACCACTGGGGTGTTTTGACCATTAGCACCACTGGGGGGGGGGGGGGGGGGGGGGGGGATTTGGCCAACCCACTATATTTTTGTAATCGTCCAATGAAATCCTACAAAATTTGGGCTGTTGGTGAAACAATCATAGTTGAACACTTCCAAACCTTAAAAAGTTAAAATTTCATAAGCAGGGAATCATAATTTTGATGAAAAATAAAAGTAGTCCCTGGACAAAATTACAAAATTTTTCGTTTTCTAAAAACGAACAATGTGGCAGTGTTGGCTAGATTTAGTAGGTTTTTCAAGACGCTGAATCGAATGTGATTATATTCCATTTCCAAAAATTGAAGTGGATGCTATTTTTCGTGCACATACGAAGTGGGCGTGGCACTTCAAATTTTGAAAAATTAGATATTCAGAAAATGCCCCTAATTTTTTATTTCAACGCATCTTTATAGGTTTTCTGGGCCGCTGAATCGACTGAAAGTAATATAGAAGCCTGAAGACTTAGTGGTTCGCCATTTTTGGTGCACCAAAATTAGGGCGTGGCACTTCAAATTATGAAAAATACGAGATTCGGAAAATAAACCAAAATTGAAATTTTAAAGCATTTATATAGGTTTTCTAGACCGCTGAATCGATTGAAAGTAATATAGAAGAATGAAGACTTAGAGGTTAGCCATTTTTGATGTAGCAAAATGAGGGCGTGGCACTTCAAATTTTGAAAAATGAAATGAAAAATTTTGGTGCACCTACTAAAAATATTATATACGTACATAGACACACCATGTTAGCCTACTAAAAATAATATATACGTACATAGACACACCATGTTATCCTACTAAAAATAATATATACGTACATAGACACACCATGTTATCCTACTAAAAATAATATATACTTACATAGACACACCATGTTAGCCTACTAAAAATATTATATACGTACATAGACACACCATGTTAGCCTACTAAAAATAATATATACGTACATAGACACACCATGTTATCCTACTAAAAATAATATATACGTACATAGACACACCATGTTATCCTACTAAAAATAATATATACGTACATAGACACACCATGTTAGCCTACTAAAAATAATATATACGTACATAGACACACCATGCTAGCCTACTAAAAATATTATATACGTACATAGACACACCATGTTAGCCTACTAAAAATATTATATACGTACATAGACACACCATGTTAGCCTACTAAAAATAATATATACGTACATAGACACACCATGTTATCCTACTAAAAATAATATATACGTACATAGACACACCATGTTATCCTACTAAAAATAATATATACTTACATAGACACACCATGTTAGCCTACTAAAAATATTATATACGTACATAGACACACCATGTTAGCCTACTAAAAATAATATATACGTACATAGACACACCATGTTATCCTACTAAAAATAATATATACGTACATAGACACACCATGTTATCCTACTAAAAATAATATATGTACATAGACACACCATGTTAGCCTACTAAAAATAATATATACGTACATAGACACACCATGCTAGCCTACTAAAAATATTATATACGTACATAGACACACCATGTTAGCCTACTAAAAATATTATATACGTACATAGACACACGATGTTAGCCTACTAAAAATATTATATACGTACATAGACACACCATGCTAGCCTACTAAAAATAATATATACGTACATAGACACACCATGTTATCCTACTAAAAATAATATATACGTACATAGACACACCATGTTATCCTACTAAAAATAATATATGTACATAGACACACCATGCTAGCCTACTAAAAATATTATATACGTACATAGACACACCATGTTAGCCTACTAAAAATAATATATGTACATAGACACACCATGCTAGCCTACTAAAAATATTATATACGTACATAGACACACCATGTTAGCCTACTAAAAATAATATATACGTACATAGACACACCATGTTATCCTACTAAAAATAATATATACGTACATAGACACACCATGTTATCCTACTAAAAATAATATATGTACATAGACACACCATGCTAGCCTACTAAAAATATTATATACGTACATAGACACACCATGTTAGCCTACTAAAAATATTATATACGTACATAGACACACGATGTTAGCCTACTAAAAATATTATATACGTACATAGACACACCATGCTAGCCTACTAAAAATATTATATACGTACATAGACACACCATGTTAGCCTACTAAAAATATTATATACGTACATAGACACACCATGTTATCCTACTAAAAATAATATATACGTACATAGACACACCATGTTATCCTACTAAAAATAATATATACGTACATAGACACACCATGTTATCCTACTAAAAATAATATATACTTACATAGACACACCATGTTAGCCTACTAAAAATATTATATACGTACATAGACACACCATGTTAGCCTACTAAAAATAATATATACGTACATAGACACACCATGTTAGCCTACTAAAAATAATTTTTTAAACTCACGTGTTTTTCCTTCCATACCGCAGATATCTCTTTGCATTTCCTCATGTTCCAAAGGATCAAGATCTTTTATTTCTTGGCATTTGCACTAAGAAAACAAATACTCAATCAAATTGAATTTATAATATAGTCAAGGTTCAGATCGTTAACCTAGCTTTGCTCCCAATAATTTAACTGGTACTCATTTTATCGAACCCATGGGATGAAAGGCTGAGTGGACCCTCCTAAAGGGCTTGAACCTACAACCAATAGGTTATAAGCCCGGCGCTCACCAACTTATCTACCCCGCCTAATTTATTTTTGTAAGAGTACAACAATCCAGTACTGAACCCTTGAACTATCTCCTTATATTGATGATATACCAGAAAACTTATTACAAAACTTATCTAATGATTGCCCCACATCAATGGTTTCCAGATTACTTACTGGAATATTGGGCTCAGGACTAGCTCCATCACTGGTTATCAAACTAGCATGTTGGTCATTGTCGCTAATTGCCATATAGTCGTAAACCGCCGACAACTTGAGATCCGATTCTTCCACATCCTCCGCATACTTGCTGTTTAACTGGCACGAATATGTCCTCATACCATCCTCCACAGGGCTATCAATTTTCCGATAGTTGATAGATTTGCAGTTGGAATTCCTGAAACAAAACAATTGAGGAATCCTACTGTAACCATAGTTACAGTTGACTTATTCCCCTTGTACGTGGGACAGAATATGTACCCATTAACATTCATACATCCCCATACGTCACCCACACCACTAGGACTCATCGCTGGCCGGCCCTGTAACTCAACACTCCTCGGTTCGCGATCAGATGTAGACCCAATTAATCTTCCTTATCGTCATCATCACCGGTGTTTTTCAGCAGAAGTTTCGGAAATGACAGCAGTAGATGACCACCATAATTTATTTTTCCAGCCAGCTGACATACACAGCTGACCAGATCTATGATAGCCGCTTTGGAAGTGGACGGCCAAACTCGCATGTAATGCGCGCAGGGTGGGATTGGGTTTTGGAAATTATCGATCACTACCTATTTAACAATATCACAAAACAACATCATTGTTATTTAAAGTTTTTTTACGATTAATGAATCCCGACTCTAAGACTCTCTTCTGTTTTTGTGCATGATGGCCTGCATGGAATACTAGATTAAAAAATGTATTCAATAAAATTAATCTATTAGTTCATGTAGAAATGTACTGTAGGTAGTATTCCACGTGTCCGTTAAAAATAAGAGCACACCCAATACTTAACTAAAACTATCGCGATGGTCGTTTTCCAGATCAGTAATTAGTTCCATTTCCGATTGTCGATTATTAGAAAAATATCACAGTTATGTCTGAACTGCCCCTCACAAATATATACAATTATACCTATCTATTATATACCAACGCCTATGCATTACCTGATGATGAAATGTCTAAAGTTAGGATGTGTTAACAATTATTAAGAATAACTCAATTATAATTTATGATAAACGCAGGGACGCTACACAAACAAGGAACAGCCGACACGACTGTTATTGGTGGCCCACACATTCAGGTTGTGATTTATTTGCTGTCTTGTTAACTTTGTTTAAATTTGTCTTGTGAAATTGATTTATTGACTTGGCTTGTGGCCCTGATTTATTTGTTTGATTAATTCTTGCGCGGACGATATTTCGAGATTTCAAATATTATACATTACCTCAGACACAATGCGGTACATCGGATTCTAGAAACGCGGCTATTGATATTACTAATCCAATGATTCTGTAACTGATGATCCACTGATGATCCATGAATACCCTTTCCAAATGTCGCTGCCCTGTGACACAACATTCCTATGTCGCAACAACATAAATTAGCGCCCAAGACGACCATTAAACCTGCTGTGATTAGAAGGTATTGCGGATTCATAATTAAGTTTCCCAAAAGCGGTAATTGTCTGAATCAGTGGCTGGTTAGTTAGTGTCTGGAGAGCTATTTATTCAGAGTGTACAATAATTACTTTATATAATTGATAGTAATCCTACACACAAACATATAAATATAATACAAAAATTGCACGTGACAGGTTTCTAAAAGAAATCGGATTTTAAATTATTTAAACAATTCAAAATATTTCGAAAATATATGCACAGAGTGTGTGGGTGTGGGGGTAAAAATAGAAGACTCAATCACCAACATTGAATTTTTGACAATTTTTTACCAAAATCTACAGCGATGTATTTTAAACGTCTGCCATTGAGACGGACATGCACAAACACATGCAAGTATTCTTCTACGGAAGTATTGCTAATCACGGTATCTTAACCACAAATGGGCGAATTTTTTGTCAATAAATGTGTCTTTCGTAACGTTAAAATACTGGTTAAATAATACAATGTAAAATCTCATAAAAACGGCTCTAACGATTTCGTTAAAATTTTGCATGACACAATGTTTTGATGACCACTATCATTTAACATTTAATATTTAACATTTATTTATTTCTTTCATAATACATCAACAGTTATAATAACTTTATAATTACTATAAATGTAAATGTATATAAATGTAATAAATAAAATAAATGTATATCGATTCCCGCTGGTCCCATGTCTGTCCATAGAATGTGTGCTTGAAAAATAGAAAAAACCGAAAAAATCGAAAAAACACCATAGACGCAACTGATAAAACTCCAGCTGGAACAGATTAAAAATGGATAGAGAGGGCCTAGTAATTCTATTCAATAGAGGAAGGGCCGACTAACAAGGATGTACTTTCTGTGCCAAGTTTTTATTTAATCACTCACTCTTTCAACCCAGACTATAAGCAAACATTAGTTTGTAATCAATTCTCCAATCATCTGAATAACTCTTCCCAGTGCTTCCTAAGGGAATATCTATAAGGTGACTGACTCACTGGGCTATTTTAGATGGTGGGTCAGTGGAATGAATTTTAGTTACACACATAGGATGCTTCTGATTAGTGTTGGTTACTAGTAATGGTACTATACTCAGCTAAAAATAATTGATGTATTTAAAAATCTTGGGATAGGAGTAGCGCCCACCCCTACCCTCGGGTAGCAGCTATCGAAAGAGGAGCCTTCGGGTCGCCTCCGGCTTCGGCCGACTGTTTGCTTGCTTGTATTTAAAAATCCGAGAGGGAGGGAGGTGAGTTAATGACTTGCTTGGCAAACATTAATTATATTAATCTGTCAAACCAGAGGGAATACCGAGTGGGATCTACCTGTCTCGGTCTCTGTATAACATTTTACCCAGCTGATAGCTCCTTTAATCCAACACAAACTCTTGCCCTGGATTCAATGATTGCGAATGTCTATTACAGTAGGTTCCTGGGAAAAGCTGGCCACCTGAATGACTTTTTAGTTATAGAGTAGTGTAAGAGTACACGAGTGAGGCCTTTGTGCAGCAGAAGCTGCAACCCATCTCAGCGAACAATTATAATTGTACTATGGCTAGTTATTCTGATATTGGCTTCCAACAGACACATACACTGAAACCTACACCTAAGTTCGCTAATAGTTGCACTGTTCAATTAAAAAAATCAGAGTTTGGAGGTTTAATTATGTTTTGGCAACATTAATACTATGAGTGGTGTTTGGTATCAGATATAATTTTGATGTAGACAGGATATATGTTGCCCTAACTGCTTTAATAATTATTAGGAACGGATTATGAGATATTACAATTGTTTGCTAACTAACTTTGTTCACTACCTTGGTGCAATTTTTTATTATAAATGCTGAACATGTGCAAATTACAGTATTAGTATAGGTTAAGTGCTGGCTGATACTGGGTGCTCAGATTTGCAACCATAATTTTAATATTTTGTGCCATGCTAAACACATGTGCCACATGCTAAAAAGTGGCACCTATGTGCCACTAGAGAATTTGAAAACATTTGTAATCGAATCAGCACCTTTGGAAACCTATAAATACCGAAAATGGAACATTTCTATGAAGCTTTATATATTTTGATATTTTGTGCCATGCTAAACACATGTGCCATGTGCCACAAGCTAAAAAGTGGCAATTCTACGCTACTAGAGAATTTGAAACCATTTATTAGTGCTTCACCACCCTGTTAAACCTTGTGGAAGCGAAATCTGCGCCATTCTGCCTGTGTCTATTATGTTTGCCAAATACGCCAATTTTGGCACGTGCCAGAAATGGCACACAGCCACCCTTTGAAAATTTGAGACCCATCTCAGAAGATTCGCCGCTATCGAAAACCCGTATAGGTGAAAAATATTGCCCAAAATATGAATATTTTTCGAAATAAGGAATTTTGGCCACAAAACAGGGTTTCTGGCCCACTGTGCATTTGTAACAATTTGTAACCAGGGACATCAATTCGTGACAAGGTGCTCATAATATTTTTAACCAAACACATTGATTCGTAATGCGGAAATACAGATTCCTAACCAGGTATTCAGATTCGTAATGCAGAAATCCAAATTCGTAACCAGGCGCTCAGATTAGAAACTGGTTTAGAGTTGACATCCTGAAAAAAATAGTTATTGGCTTATGGCCTGTAAAAATATTAGTTTCGGTTTGGTTTAACTTCTGTTCCTTTACGGCGTCTTGACGCCGTCTTTAATATTAAATATAAAATATTTTTGTCTTCCTATCTTGAAAAATTAGTGCAGAGAGTGTCCTTATTTTACTGTAATAGTTTATGTTTTTGTTATTTCATTGGATTGCAATTTTTCCTGATACCGATTAAAATAATACTGTGAAATAATATGAAATTTATGAATTCTTTGAATATTTATGAATACTATGAAATTTGCAATTTAATGAAATTATGTAGGTATTTATGTTTGTTTGTCTTAGTAGCTCAACAGTTCGTAGTTGTTGTGCTTCTTGATTCAATTATATATGTATTTTATCTATGTTTAATTTTGACTATTAAGCATGAAAAACAAATGCACTACAAATTAATAAATTTAGATAATAATTACTGTGAAACAAAGGAATACATATTGTAGTAAAAATTGCTGATTTATATTTATAAATTTAGTCTGATACTGCTGCTGTTAAGGGTTGATTTGTATGCCTTATATAACTCAGGAATATAAAGATAGCAGATGATAATTATCTACACATTTACCTTAATACCTTAAGGATTATAGATTAATAAATAATATGTAATAATTGGAAAGGTAATAATGCATTAGGGGGATAAAGCAACGCCGATAGTATCATAAATATATAATTATGCGAAAATCATTATATACATGTTACTTAATTTATCCTAGCAGGTGCACTAGATAATCAAAACTAGAACCCTGGGTCATCCCTAGAACTGGGTCATCCTGTACCAGTATGGATAGCTAGAAAGAAGTGTCAACAAATTCAAGAACTGACTTTCAGTATTTATTAAGCATACCTACCATATACTGTCTACCGGTTTACCGGTAACTAAGTGAACAGTATGCACTTTGAAGTTTGAACTAACCTAAACGGGCAAAACTACAAGGAATAATGTACACGATACGGTATTGGAATCACTACGAAGTATAAAAGATGAATTACGCGAACTGCGTGATGAGAACGCAGCAATACGATGAGATACAGCTACTACAACAAATCGATAATCTACGTGGTGAGAATGAATCGCTTGAACTCGAGAATGACAAATTAGCCCAATACACTCGGCGTCCCTGTGTACTTTTGCATGGTGTTTCGGAGACAGCCAATCCAACTGATGAATCTTCTTCAGTAAAAGATGTTATGTCGTCAATCGGGGTACAATTTAGCGACATTGATGTCTACCATAGGCTGGGTGCCAGGAAACCCCAACAAAATTGTAATGCAAAAGCGAATGTACGTCCTATCATTATACGCTTTACCTCCCATTCCACTCGCAAAATAGCGCTCCGAAATAAAAAAAAAACCAATCGTTCTATATGACAGCAATTCTTTCTACACGCCGTTCAGCCCTTCTACGTAACCTCCAAAGAATGCGTGAAAGTAAACTTATCCACTCTGTTGGATGCCAGCAGCATACAACTGCTGTTGGCGCGGGAGATACGATCACCTGAATCCAAAACGTGACAAACACTTATATTATGAGTACATACTCCTACTGTACACCTACTGTTATCGAGAGAGACAATCGTACAGGTATACTACTAGGATCGGCATGTTGCATTGCAGCTGCATTTTTAAGAATGCTATGCCGGCTTATCAACAAAATTGCACCGCCACAACTCCCTATCACCCATGACATTTGCTAGATCATCCGCATCTTTAAGGCCAGTGTCCTTTAAGATGCGTCTCAAGAAAGTCATGGGCTGTCCACCATGCTTATTCACTCCATGAGGTTGCCAAAGTACAAGATTATGCACTGGCTGGTCCTCACGGCGAAAGCAATGTCCTGCAAAGCGGAGGCGATTTTGTTCTAGTGTCAAGCTTGGGGGAACCAATGAGACACCTCCAATGTTATATAGTGTCTGGTTGGAGATGTGTGCATTGTACTTGACACAATGAACCCGGCGTAGCATTCTTGTGAATGTGCCATCCAGAGATTTGGTGTCCTCAGCAGTTAGAGCCCAGCATGGACTCCCATAGAGGAGTACTGGAACTACTGCTGCTCTAAATAATCGGACCTTAAGTTTCCGATTAATTCTCGGTGACTTCCAAATCCTGGAAAGCCTATTCAAGGCTGCCCATGCCTTTCCCTTACGTATTCGAAGGTCCTCACCTGACTTCCGGATCCATGATCCCAGGTAACAGAAGTCGTCCACATGCTCAAGCATACCATCCTTTGAGCTTATGCTCATCCGATCAGAGACTTGCTGAAGACTTTCAAAGTTAACTGTCAGAATTTTGGTCTTTCTGGAGTTAATAAAAAGACCAACACTAGAAGCAGCATGTTCTAATGAGCTGAGGAGCCGTTGGGCTCCCTCTAATGATTCTGAGAGTACTCCTAAGTCATCAGCAAAGTCTAGATCAGTTAGGTACTTGGCAGGATTTCCTCGACTTCTGGAGCCAGTAGGTGGAGTTATCATCACCCCATCATCATTATGATGATCTAAGGACATGCGTAGAACATAGTCAACCACAATAATGAACAAGAATGGTGCAAGTGTGTCTCCCTGGAGCACGCCCCATAACACTTCAAATGGTTCTGTGTCACCGTCAACAGTAGACACAAATGTTGTCGAACCATCGTATACTGATCTGTACAGGTATAACAAACAGATCTACTCTCTCTAACCGGTGAGGCAGTCTACGAACAGACACAATTTGTCAGAAAACAATCCCGCGCAGCGAATCCTAAACTAGTAACGCTGATGGGCCGGCTATGTCCGTAAACTTCCTGATTTATATGGGGGGTGGGTTTGCTAGCTAAATACTAGCAGGCTATTTTGCAGACAAATGTCCACATTATTGTAAATAATAATAGAGATGAAAGAGTACAAAGTTATAGAACGCTTGTGTGTGTGTGGGTGTGGCAACTTAACCCTATTAAACCCGGGGGGGGGGGGGGGGGGGGGTGTCAATATGACCCTCCCGTGGTTTTTTTTATTATAACTCTGAAACAAACACAGTTGGGAATCTGAAAATTTATGACTTTTCCTAAAAATCTATTGTCTTCCTAGTAGTGAAAACCGTTTTCAAAAATATTGGGTAGTTTTCGAGTTATAGCACCATTTTTTAACCCAACTTTCGGCACTTTTTTTTGAGAATTTTTTTGAAAATTACATTTCATTAAATATGAATTGTAACATCTCTATTTTTGATTTACACCGGTTTTTTGGTGTTAGAAATTTGATGGAATTCATATAAATTGATTTAGAAATTTCAAACTTGTTTTTTTCGGCGGATGCCAAATTTTGGTGCCAGCACCAAATTTTGAAATATGTCAATTTTGTAAATTGATTGTTTGAAACTTGTTTTTTACGAAATAGGGGTTATTTGTGGTCCTGGTTTCGATAAAATATATACGAGTTGCACCAAGCGTATCAAACTTGTATTTTTCGGTGCGGTGTGCAAATTTTGGTGCTAGCACGAAATTTTGAAAATCCATTCAATAGATAAAATTGCTTGTGACAATAAGTTTCTTGCGTTTTAGAGGTTAATGGCTGTTCTGAATTCAATGGAATATATAATTATCGAACTAGACATCTCAAACTTGTATTTTTCGGAAGTGGGTGCAAAATGTGGTGCTAGCACAAAATTTTGAAAACCATAAATATATCAATTGATTGTGTTCACCTTGTTTCTTGCGTTATACGGGTTTGTGAGGGTTCTGAATTCAATGGAATCAATAAGAAATTTCATAAGAGTTTTCAAACTTGTATTTTTCGCCGGTGGGTGAAAATTGTTGTGCCAGCACCAAATTTTTGAAAATAAGCAAATTGATCAAGTAGATAGTATCATCTTGTTTCTTGCGTTATACGGGTTTTTGAGGGTACTGAATCCGATGGAATCAATAAAAACAGCACTGGACATCGCAAACTTGTACTTTTTCGTGATGGGAACGAAATTTGGAGCTAGCACCAAAATTTGTCAAATTACGCCGAAAAATACAAGTAGCAATGATCTGGCATATTATAATTGTATTCCATTAGAATCAGCGCCCTAGAAAACCGGAAAATGTGAATTTATATCATCGTATAAGTGAATTAAAAATTTTGTATTCGAACTGAAAAGTGCTGGTTACTTGTTTTTTTTCGCTTTTTTTCCTACGCAGAGAGGACTAAACAGCCATTTATAGTAATCATATCATTTTTAAATATTTTAAGTATTTTGCGCCCCAGAAAACATGTATTGAAAAACAATTAGCCGAAAAATGTAACTTTAAAATTTTGTGAAAATTGTGCACTACTTGTAATTTTGGTGCTGCAATATAACCACCCCAGTACATCTTTTCGAAAATTCCTTTTTTTCGGTCCTGATCCAGACTAGTGATACCTACGTACAAACTAAAAATCAGATGTTTTCGTAAAAATTTGTAGATTTCAGAGGGGGGGGGGGGGGGGGGGGGGTCAATATGACCCCCTCCCCCCGGTATTTGCACAACATTTTATAGCCCGGTACTAATAGGGTTAATCGAACAAAAGGCAGAACAAATAATATCGAACAATTTGCACCCTTTTAATATACACCCTTTGAATATGCACCCTTTTACTAGGGGTTGGTGGCCGGTAGGGCGAAAAATCGGATCCTAGATTGCTAGAATAAATCTAGTCACCCTTGTATGTAGGTCTAATACTCACAAATGCTGAGGGGTCTCCTTCGTATTTGGGATTCGATCGGGCATGCAAGGTGTTAGTAACTACGTCTGAATTCGGCACCCTTGTCCAGACTATAATTATGAAGGAGAGTGTCGTGCTGTTATTTACTACAGTACTGATAGCTAGTCAGGTTTCTTATCTAGAATTTTGCTACCAAGGTGTTACGGCGGTAGCTCCTATCAGTACTTTGGCAAAGGACAAGGTAGTGTTAGTATAACCATCTAAACCTAATGATGTTGTAAGCCAAATAGCAGGAAACTGCCCTCTGCCTGGATAAAGTAAACGAATTCAGGCAAAACAGCTGACATCCCTACAACCTACAAAACAATTTGGCACTAACGGGTTTGCTGCTAAAATAGCCACCAAATTACAGCTAACTACTCCCTTGGCCCCTATAGGAGTATGAAGGTCAACTGTGGTCTTTTCTGCCTGAACCAGAATATATATTATCCCTAAAATTTCATGGCGTCCCAGTACGTCACTACCTTAGGCCTGGAGATCGAAGTTTCTTACAGTGAGACAGGAAGGCATCGAACGTGATCTTACCTGGGAGAGGGCGGACTCTAAATAGGTAAATAGGAGGTCCCCTAGTAGCACACCAACGTTCACGTCACGTTTAGAATAGTTCTAATAACGTGGATAACGTTGTTCTGATAACGTTCCAGCTGCATTCAGTGTACACGTTCATCTAGGAAGGGATTTGTCCCGCTCAAAAAATGTTGATTCGACGTCATCTTATAAACGTTAGATATTCGTTCTAAAATGGTCCGTTCAACTAATTATTTACCGAATTCCTTTGAACGGCTTAATATTGTTTTGAAAAGGTTCAATAATGCTTCCTTCCAACGTTCAGAACTGTTGGTTTGAACTGTGCTTAAACTAAAAGTGTAGTTCAAATATATAATTTCGAACCATTTTTTAACCACTGCTGAATAGCTGTCAATCATTCACTATTAAATGATAATATGGCAAAATGCCCCCCCCCCCCCCCCCCCTGGACAACTGACCACCGCTGTTAGTGTAACGATTTCTTTACTGCAGCAAAAGTAAATCAACCGAACATGAAAACAAACATATTTACTTGTTGAAATAACACCACTAGTTTATATTGAATATTACCACTACTTACTTTTATCACTAATATACCGAATTTACCGAATATGAGAAACATGGAAAGAATTCTATCAAGGAGATAAATCAAATAGGAAATACATAATATCATCAAGGTATAAGTTAAATAGATCAGTAGATAGATAAGATAGATGGGGACCTAACAAGAGGACTGGGAGAGAGAAGGGCTAGAACGGAACCATGGGCTTGAGTGGACTGACAAGAGACAGCAGGGCAGTAGGTACCGGGAGTGCAGGAAAAGGGAAGGTCTGAAACTGAAACTGAGACTATGTACTGAGGGACCAGTACAGTGGTCTGGTGGTAGAGGCATTAATTACCAGTGGTAACTGATATTGAACTGAATAACTATTATTACTGATTTGGTGATTGTTATATTACTATAAATATTGCTGTATTGAAGTAATAGATAATTAACATGGGATGTGTAAATAACCCCTGGATAAATAACATTTCACAATTGCATAAGCTAACCGGGCTGTGTAGAAGAAAAGACGTATGGTGAGATCAAAAATACTGTATAGACTAAACGGTGAAACCTGAACTATTGCTGTACTTGACTAAAAATAAAGACCTGGAAAATGGCTCCAAAGCTATCAGATTATGTAAAAAAGTACAATGGTGATGGAGATCCTCTAGAATGGTTGAGAATGTTCAATGATACATTTGATGTATTAATCATTGAGTCTGGGCTAAAGGAGGAATCTCGTGGGACATACTTACGGTTATCATTAGAGGGTCATGCCTATACCGTAGTAAGTCAACTATCTGACGACCAGAAAATGTATGTTGATAAAATTAACCGAGTTCTAGTGACTGCATTTTCAATGAACGAATATGCAGCCTATGACGATTTTAAGGAATGGAAGTTGAGAGACGGAGAATCAGTTGATGGGTTTTTAGCAGATACCCGGTGTCTTTTAAGCTTAGTTGTGGAAGATGTAGAATCGAAATGTGGACAGCAACTACTGGCGCACAATTTGTGAGTGGATTACCTGAAATTATTCAAAGTAAAGTAAAAGTATTAGCAGGGTCAAGAGACTTGACCAAATTATTGACTCAGGCAAGGCGGCTATTGTCAGAGCGTAAGGAATAGCTAGGGAATATTCCTGAATTTGGTGCTATGGGTACAAACAAGGACCTGTGAAGACCGAAATGCAACTCGGGGTGGTGACACGAGCCTTCCACAACAATACCGAAAAATGGATGAGCCTTGGCGTAGGAACCTAAGCTATAGGAGCGTGCCTAAAAGTACAGCCTCAGGGAATAGTTGGAATGAAGTAGGCCTACCAGAGCAAATTCAATGTTTCCGCCGTCATCAGCCAGGCCACATGGCCCGCAATTGCCATGGAGTAAAAGAGAATGAGAAAACGATATCCTGCTTTAAATGTGGTGGTAGCGATCACTTAGCTAGAGGATGCATTGCAGCATTGGGATTCGGATTGGAGATTCAGCCTATTCATAATTCGGGAAATGGGCATGGGGAAGCAATGTTTGCGCCAGCGGATGTTTCCACAGACAAAGGATGTGGATGAAATAAACTAAATTCGCTAATCGACACTGGGTGTACTGTACTTGTAGTATTCTCTCAAAATCTGCTATCACAGGAATGAAAGGTATATTTCTAAAAGTAGATATACCTTCAAATATTACAATGTTAGATGGATCTGTGACTGGGGAAATTAGTGGAATATTTACAACAGTATTATCAATTAATGGAGTCAAAGAAATCAGTTGGGAATTTATTGTAACAAATCAAATTGCCGCAGATATGGAAATTGAAATAGGTTGGGATTTGATTAAAATTCTAATTGGAGTAAGTCTCAAAGTAAATGGAGAAGGAAGAGTGAAACTGGAAATTAAGTTTTATAGCCAAGATATAGAAATTGGGTTAATTGGTTGTAAAGTTAAAGAAACCCAGGTCAAACAAATGAGACCGGAAAATCAATTAATAATTGCAAAAAGGGATTAAATAGTAAAGTTTGATGGGGAGAAGTGGGAAATTGTGTATCAGTTTGTAGAAAGTAGACCCCCTGACCAATTGAGTAATACAGTAGTATCCCATTATAAAATTGCACCAGACCTACAGGAACTATCATATTGGGGTTCAAGAGTGGATCAACAAGGAATGGCTGGTGGAAACCAGAGAAGCACCAGTTGGATTAATTCCGTTAATGGAAAACATGAGCCAAGGAAGGAGAGGGTCAGGCCCATAATGGACTTCCATGAACTAAATGAATATCTGGTAAAACAACCAGGGGCAGATGCAGCTGCATGCAATGAAAAACTCAGAAAGTGGATTCGAATGGGAGCTGATACTGCCATTATTGACTTAAAATGGGCTTACATGCAGGTTCATGTGGCCCCATCTCTATATCCCTACCAAACAGTAAAGTATAAAGGGAAATACTATCACATGGCATGTATGGGATTTGCTTTAAGCCCAGAACCAAAGATATTAGATGAAATTTTTGAGGAGGTGCTGAATCAAGAGTCTAATATTAAAGAAGCTACAAGTTGTTTTCGCGATGATATATGTTAATAAGTGAAAGTTCCAGTTCAAGAGTTCCAGTTCAAGAGGTAAGAGAACACCTACGAAAGTATGGATTGGAATCGAAACCAGGAGTTGATGTGAAGAATGGGACATGGGTTTTGGGAGTATCTATTAATAATAACCACTGGAAGCTAGATGGGGAATTACTACAAACTTCAGAAGTTCCAGAAGAATTAACACACCACAAACTGTTGTCCATTGTAAGTCAACTAAGGGGGAATTTTCTTATAGCTAGTTGGCTCAGAGTATCACTGAGTTGGCTCCAGCAACAAGCAGCTAATAATGTTCCAATGGACAAGCAAATTGACCAGGAACTTCGTGACTGCCTTATTGAAGTTATACAGAGAGTTCATGAGAGCGATCCAGTTCAGGGGTTTTGGCCTATTGCAAATATCAAATGTGGTGAGGTTTGGGCTGATGCCAGTAATATTGCAATTGTAGCGATATTGAAAATTAATGGCCAAATAGCAGAAGATGGAGCATGGTTAAGGCGCAGTTGTGACCCAGAACATATAAATTCAGCTGAACTTAATGCAATAATTGAAGGGCTAAATATGGCCATAGGTTGGGGATTAACAAAGATTAACCTTTATACAGACTCCGTTGCTCTACATGGTTGGGTAAAGGCGATGCTATTCGATGAGCATAGACTGCATGAAAGAATGTTGATAAGCAGGTTGGAACTTATAAAATCAACAGTAGATGAATACAAACTGGATGTAACAATAAACCTAATTTCCTCCACAAAAAAACTTGCTGACGAATTAACTAGAGTACCAAAGAATTGGCTGAGGAAAGCTGAGAGGATACCAGAAGATGTCATAATGGCCACTGGGGTCATACAAACAGATACACACACTGATCAAAACATATCAATAATGGAGCAAATAAGACAAAGAGTCGAAGAACTCCACAAATTAGCTCATGTTGGAAGTGAAAGACCAAAGCAACTTTGCCTTAAAGATCGTAAATTGTCAAGGGAACAAATCCCTGAACATATAATTTGAGAAACAGTTAATAATTGCGAAGATTGCAAGTCTATTGATCAAACACCAATACGATTACCAAAGGGTAGTTGTAAAAGATTAGAAGCATGGGAAACACTATCAATAGACTTCACCGAAAATGAACCACATATATATTTTTCTATAATGGCCTATTCTGTTCATCCAGGTTTACAATCTGGCATCTAGTCCTTAATAAAGCCATACAAGGAGTATATACAAGTTATAACAAGTTATAAACAAACTTCAAAGTATATTTATTGAAAGGGGACTGTCAAATGAAATTATATCAGATAATGTCCCATTCAATAGCCATGAATTCAAGCGATTTCTCGATAAATGGGATGTTCATCTACACTTAGCCTGTGCTTACCATCATCCCCAGGGAAACCCTGTAGAGCGCATGCATAGAACTGTGAAAGCATGGGCAGCACGTGCTAAGAAGGATCCTGTGGCTATAACGTTCCGGTATAACAGAACATCCACGAATAATGAACCAACACCTCTGGAATTAGTCATGAATAACCGCATCATAAAACTACCAGGGTTGAATTCAGTTCAAAATGTAAAATCAAAGTTCGCGATTGGTGATATGGTTTACGTAAAACCAGCACAAAAATGGCGTTGTACAAAACGCTGGAAAGGACCAAGTGCAATCGAAGAAATACCTGATGAGCGATCGGTGATAATCAAAGGGGTTAGAGGAGATTTGCAAGACATCAGAGCAGCATCAACTATTCCTCCACAAAACTCTAGTCAAAATAATTATACAAATAGACCAACACTCAAGAGATGAAGATAATGACATTGATAGAAGCTGTGAAGACAGTTACACAAATAAAACCACATTAGGGGTAGATGATATACCAAACGACGTTGGAAATGGAAACGATCATGGAAACAATTATACTAACACAAATAGTCTGGTTGAGGATATGGTAAGCGACCCACTATTATCTTCACAACAAACTGGAACTCACTATATCACTCGATCGGGCCGATCTTCAAAGCCACGATCTTCAATTGAACTATATAGTTCCTTTTATAGAACTAGGGGAGGTATAAAGCTGTTATATAAAAACTATAATTGCATGGGGACATAACAGAGGACTGGGAGAGAGAAGGGCTAGAACGGTATGGCGTCTCTAATGGGTCAAAATATAAATGAATAAAAACCTCTATGAAACGATAAAAATGCCTCCATATTTGTTACTGCAGTAATAAATAATTGTTACTGCAGTAGAAATTATTAATTACTGCAGTAATAAATACAAATTATTTTTTACTGCAGTAAAAAAAAAAATATTTATTACTGCAGTAACAATCGTTTATTACTGCAGTAACAATCGTTTATTACTGCAGTAACAATCGTTTATTACTGCAGTAACAATCGTTTATTACTGCAGTAATAATTATTTGCTACTGCAGTAACAAATATTTATTACTGCAGTAACAAATAATTATTACTGCAGTAACAAATAATTATTACTGAAGTAATAAACAAAAAAAACTGCAGCAAACTTTTTACTGCAGTACGAAATAATTGTTACCGCAGTAAAAAAAAAATTATTTATTACTGCAGTAATAATTATTTGTTACTGCAGTAATAATTATTCGTTAGTGCAGAAATATTTATTGCTGCAGTACTAAACTGTCATTTCATTGCCGATATAATTCAATTAATCTCCAATCAGAATCCGCAGTTATAAGGGCCACCCCAAACCGGGTTTAATTGGTTGTTATTCAGCATACAATTCCACCAATGAGTTTGGCCTACAATATGTAACGGTATAATAAGTGAACTGGTTCAGTGATATCTCCGAGCGGTTCAGCCTTTCGTTTTAGGTAGGACTACAGTAATGTACTGTAAAACTGTAGTAGGCCCAGTGTAAGTGCAGAAGTATCGTATATCCAAATCAACTACTGCAATGCAATTAGTATAGATTTACGTGGTACTTGCTACCTGGCATCCAGGTTAGTAGTTAAGTTGAGCCTGATTCGCATTGGAATTTAAATGATAGGATATACTGTATTGTACTGTGGCAGAATTCCGCCATATTTATTTAAAAAAATATAAAAAGCAGGAATTTTTGGACGTCCAAAACTTAATTTACGGACGTCCAAAAACTAATTTATTGACGTCCAAAATTATTTTATTGTCTTCTAAAAATTATTGGAGGGAATTTCAAAGTAGTAAGACAGTTAGTCATATTGCAGTAGGTACCTTTTACAATTTGTTCAGTAGGCCTACGTACCCTAAAAATTTCAGTTCTGGAGAGCTGGCCCTGGTACAGGTATTTATTATTATTTATGTGAAATGTCTGACATTAGTGATATTGAGTCGTATATTGTATAATCATTTTGGAATAACTTGCCCTACCAAAACATTATTGAAATATTAAAAGTAAAATATGAAACTGGCATTTCCATGAGAACCTTTGAGCGTTATTTAAAGGATTTGAATTTGTCTCGAGTTTCACATTTTAGTCTGGTGGAATATGCAGAAGTTATTACTAGAATTATTCAATTTTTCTCAAGATCAACCTGAATGTGGTTACCGGCAAATTCAAAAGAAAATTTTAGCGAAATATAGTATCTTTTTATCAAAAGAAGAGGTTCGGAAAATTTTAGCTGTATTTAATCCCAGTTCTGTATTAGAGAGGAGGCAGTCCGTTGGACATCCACGAATTTATAGGAATAAAGGCCCCAATTATACGTGGCATGGCGATGGCTGGGATAAGATGAAGCCGTATGGTATTTCTGTGCACGGTTGTGTAGACGGATATTCCCAAAAGCTTCTCTGTTTGGAAGCATCACCTAGTAACAAAGACCCATTTGTTATCGGCCATTATTACGTTGAGTGCATCAAAAAACTAGGTGGATTTCCTAGATGTCTGCGGACCGATTGAGGTACCGAAAATGTTCATTTGGAATCCAAGCAGTTGTTGTTGTCAATGCGCGAAAACTGTGCTGGTAATTGTCAGCCGTTTCTTTATGGAAAAAGTGCATTAAACCAACGTATATAATGTTTTTGGAGCAAAATTACTGTGCTCGGATTACAGTGTTTTATCGCACTTTCATAATATTGAAATCTCTGGAATAATTGATACGTCAAGCGACCTCCACATTCAATTGTCAAGATACGTTTTTATGCCTTATATACAATATTGTTTAGATGAAATATTGGCATTGTGGAATACCCACAGAATTCGGAAACCGAAACACGCATCGCTTTATTTACAACAACATTCCCAAGCTATCTGCAATGTATATCAGACAATACTGTGTATGCAACCACAGGCGGAATATTTGCTACGATGCCCATACGATGTTTGCCTGAAGTTCAAGAATTCTGTGATAATGTGCTGGTGAACATGGAAGAGGAAGTACCCTCTCCAACCCACACACTGAATCAACTTACAGACTGTTTCTGTTTATTAGCTGAAAAAGCCACACAGGCATTGGAAGATGTGCAATAAAGTACCATATGAAAGCAACCTAACATTGGACATCAATATGTATATATTAGTCTGTATTATACTACATATTATACTACATATACTACATATTATATTAACAATACTGGTAGAGTTATATTTGATTGATTATACTACCCTACTATTCGACATTTATATTAAATTATTATACGTGGGACCTTTGGACCAGGAGGGTGGTGGGGTTGGTTCCGACTGGTTTTTGAAAATTAAACATAGATATATGAATGGGATATATTGAAAACTATACAGGGGTACATAATTGAACTTTCAAAACAACTAGTGCCATTTCCACGAAATAATTATAACAATTAACAAATACAAAACACAGTGTTACTATACGAGTATATATGGTGTCTCAAAAGGATCAAAATCATAACAATTACTGCAGTACCTAAAATATTTAAATCACTCATGAAATATTTAAAAGATGAACGATTGTTATTGCGACAATAAATAATTATTAAATAATTGATAATTATTTATTGCCGCAATAATTATTTATTTCCACAATAATTACTTATTGCCGCAATAATTATTTATTTCCGCAATAATTACTTATTGCCGCAACAACACATAATTGTTATGATTTTGATCTTTTTGCGAAGCCATACGTATTTTCATGATACGACTTCAATAATTTCCAAATTCCCAAATAAATGAGTTTTCAAGTAAATTAAAGAGCTCTTGTTTCATATCACCATACAAACCATAGCTTTATGGCAGTTTTAAAATTGGTCCGCAAGTACTAGAGTCTATCACTCGACCTCCTCCAGTATTATTCTCGACAAACTCAACCCCTATCTCATCACATATTAAAAGATCGGAACCAGTAATGAAACGAAATAACTTTTGCAGTTGATCAGTTTTCATTTTACGTAATAGGCGCTTTAGATATGTGGATGTTAGATATGAAAACCCCTCCAACTCCAAAATAACTGCAACACTGCAATAAAAAGCATGTAATTTTTGGATGTCCATAAATTAATTTTCAGTCGTCCAAAAATTCCTTGTTTTTTTATTTTTCTGCCTTATATTTCGCCTGACGAGGGCCAAGGAGGCCCTCGGTAATGACACCGGGGGTACACAGTGATGCAATCCAGGCGGAGCTAAGTCAGGCATCTGCCCCATATCATCTCCAATCACCATTATCTGCAATTTCTATTACCAGCACCGCATCTGACACTTTATATTCATCTGGTCCATCTCAAACAGAAAGTCCTTCTGGGTCCTTCTGAGTCCTTCTGGCGACCTGACATCTTCTATGAGGCGAGGTTTTGGATTTAGAAATCGGAGGCCTAGGATGCAATCTGTACAAAGCCGCCCCAGAAGATCCCCTCAATTCGAGGAAACATGTGAACTTTGTATCTTGCGAAACCCGGAACCCAAGTTTGTAGATAATAATACATATAACATCTGTCATCAAGCACACAATACTGAATTTTTTATCGACTGATACATTAAGTGAAATTTCCTTCAAACTGAGTGAGATTCTTAATAACTTACATGCCACTAAATGTCAATATACGACTGACTATAAATTCGTAAACGTTTCAAGGTGGACTGTTATGAACTTTGATTTTTCCGGGGAAAACTTAAAAGTGGCATATCCCAGAGGGAGACCGGTTTATATACAGCTACTATATGATATACCACCAGAGCTGGGTGATAGCGGTAGGGAAAATAATAATGAGGAAATTCCGACATCACTTGACCAATGGCATCAAGCTGAAAGTACTTACTTCATCAGACACGCAAAATGAAATTGTAATTCACGAGGAAGGTTCCACATCCTCAGAATATGAACGAGGTGAGTTACTATTATAACTACTCCATCCCAAACAGACCAAGAAGGACATACTTCAGAAACTTCACATTCTTTAATATTCACTGAATCAGACCAAGTACACACTGCATTATTTATAGGGATGAATAATAATATGGATGGCTCAACACTGTTATTACAAAATGTCAGAGTGTCACATGCTATAGAAACAATTTCGCTTCAACGTGGCCAAGAGTGGTTTCGGGGTTTACTATTTTTGAAGCATATGAAAAGGGACCCTTCTAAGCTGTTCTCTACAATTCATGTATCATACATTGACGAAGAAGGTGTAGATTTGGGTGGACTACCCCGTGAATTTATGGCAGCATTGATGCAACAAATGAAAGTTGAGTATTTCGAGGAAGTTAACTCAGGTTTGCTCCCTAAACGTTCATTGTCATTACTGCAGATAGAGATTGCAGGAATGGCAATTGGCTATGTGTTGATGCAGGGAGGACCGAGATTTACACTAGCTAATCACATATATAACTATTTATCTATTGGACTGGAAGCATTTCAAACATCTGGTTTAGTGGGAATTGAAGATATGACTAAAAACAGTCAATTTTATTTGGAAAAATATGAAATCATCATGAAATCAATTTCAATCGCTAAAGTTTCTTACCAATAATGATGAGGTTGAAATACGGTTGGATGACTATTGATGATATAGGTATTTTGAAAGTTTTATGAGTTAAACAGTATTGGCGACAGAAGTGAACCCTGTTTCACACCAATAATATATACCAATAATGTCCAATATACCAATATATACCAATAATACACCAATAATGTCACTAATATTCCTTCACAATCTATAAGACCGTCAAATTTCAGATAGACGGTACTTACCATATAGTATTCTAAAATAGTTGCTACTATGTGCAGGTTAACGAACTCCAACATTTTCCGTCCCAATACATCGTTGTTGACAGAGTCAAACGCCGCTTTGATATCCGACTGGCAGATGTACAATGTGGATCTCTGGGAGAGTTTATATTCTAAATATTCTAGAACTGTTGCTATGACGATATCGCACCCTATCTTATCTCGATACGCAGTTCGGTTATTACGCAGTTTAATATTTGACAGGAAGTCACTTAATATGATGCGTTCGAAAACTTTAGCCCAGATACTTATGGACGCTATGGGTCTATAGGACGACATTAAATAAGTCCCGTTGTTTACCTTTATACAGGCTGGTTATTACTGAATTACCAAAGAGCAATGGGACTTGTTTCCAATCCAAACATAAATTTATTACGTAGGATATCAGGTTGCAAATTGGATCCGTGTTCATATACAATATATGTTCTACAGTAAGGAATGCGAAGTCGGGGGACTTCCCAGTGGATAACGAGATGACAGCCCTCTTAACCGCCAGAGGGGATATCTGTGGAAGGGTGCTCTCCAAACAGGCGTCCTGCAGTTCAACTTTTAGCGTTTTGCTTAGCCCGTCATTCCCACCAAACTTGGCGTTGTAGTGGTTCCGCAAATCCAATTCCATGGTTGGTGGGGTGCAGGTAGTGTTCTCACGGTTGGCATTGTTCCAGAATTTATAAGGTTAGAGTTATATTCCCTGGACCACTTGTTTGAGGAATTTCACACAATGTTTTTCGATAGAAAGTTTCGAATTCTACGAGTGGGCCATTTCGACTCTTTGAATGCTGTCCCAATATCGTGTGCATCAGTCTCACTCCATAGTTTATATAGATTCCGGATTGTTTTTGTACTGGATTCTAAAAGTTTTGAATGTATTCTTATGTTTTTAGTTGCTCGTCTCGGTTTTATAACCGGGTATAATCACATATGTATGCCATAGCAGCAGCAATAACATCGGTCTGTAGTTTTTTTCCATACTTTCATATATTCCATACTTACATAACGCCCCAATGTTTACACCCTTTGAACGCATTACTTTTATATCGGTTAGTATATTATCGATGGCTGAGTCTACAGCTTTCTTATATTCGAGTTTATTTCCATCTGTAGCTTTATCCCAGTTGCACATTAATTGTCTTATTTTATTATTCCTGGGATTGTTGCTATTGGATAAACGGTCACCTTTACGCTCCAGGTTAAAGTTTGCAAGCACTGCAGCGTGGTCGGAATAATTATCTATAGGATCGTCCTTAGAAACATGGCCAGTATTAATGAGTTCAAGGCAATCAACCGACGTAATCACGTGATCAATATATGACGACGTATTAATTCCATGTCCGCGAAAGGTTATTATCGGTCCATTAAATGGGTGTAGGTATCAGTGGCGCACAGGTTATTATTATTTAAAAATTCATCAAGGTGTCGACCTCTTACCGTCGCTATGGTGTTATGTAGCTGCGCCCTTTTCCCCTCTAAATTGCCAAGGTCTATGAGTTAGAGTCTATGAGTATAATTGGGACACAACCGAGATATTGATTAATTAGCAAATGTAAGCGACCCAGAAAACTGTCATATAGAGTTGAATCCTTGGATTGGTCCGGAGCATAATAAGACAACACAATGATTGGTATCTCGCAGTTTTGCAACTCGGCAATGACCCCAATAATATCGTCTCTGCCGTTTACCTGCGACCAAGTCTTTATGATTTCCTTCTTAAATAAAAGGGCGACACCGCCAGCCCCATGTGTACGGTTTGGGTTCTCCATTAGGTGGCTGTCGGCTTATACGCAATGGAAATTCGGGTTGTGCATCTGGAGTCTAGTCTGGCATTCCAAATCATCTAACCAGTGTTCCTGCAGTCCAAGAAAATCGCAGTCATCTAGCAGTTTGTTAATATAGTCTGTGTTGCTGGCATATCTGTTTGTATTAAATGTGCAACATCTTACTGCGTTTAGCTTTCTGCCATCCTCTGTACTATGTGTGTCAAACCCGATACCGGTTGGCTTGGTCCCTATTATGATCGGCAAAATAAGTGTGTTGTCCTGTGTAGTCTCATTCCATTCTCGTGTTTTCTTGTCTGTGGGAATCCCGTTTCCACCGGCTGTGTCTGAGTTATCGCAGTTACTACCATGGCGGTTAAGCTGTTCAGTGTGCCGCGATTTATACAGCCAGTCGTGACATTTTATCCCTTCTGGCCAGAAGCCTGCTTCCTTCATTCTTTCTGAGTCGTTTTTATTAACGGTTATACGAATGTTAATTTTATCTCGGTTGGTCTTTGTTGTGGTGCGTTGTACTGAGATTTTATGCTGATTTAAGTATTCTTGAACATCGTCCTCTGTATTTTCCCGGGATATTCCATTGACAAAGACAGCATGGAATTTTCCCCAGTCAGAGCACTGTAGCTCTGCCGATTGTTTTCCCTTAGTCAATGACTTGTTAGAGTTTACAGGGCCCTGTCTGGAAAGAAAGTTGCTTTGGAGGGGTGCACTATTAGTATGATGTTATGTGGACGTTTGTACTTTACGTAAATACGGTAATCTGTTCTTTTTGTTCTTATTGTCATTCAGGATGCAATCAATTAAAAAAAAAATACAATCTGATACCAATATATACTAATAATACTATAATATACCGATATAATTTAATTTGCAGAAGACTCAATACATCATCTATGTCGTACACTTCTACCAGTGACTCTTCCCCATCTGGAATAGGTCCTTCCCAATCGACACCATACTCAAAATCATTAATGTCGATTTCATCAACCGTACTGTTAAGTCGGCTGTTTATAAATATTTTCTGGGGTGACCAATTCCTTTCTGTTTGGAGAGGGTGGGTATTCCATGCCACCACAAATTCTGTTAGCGCCCTGTTAATTCTACCCTGTAATATAAAGCATAAATATTAGCTTATACATTCGATTATATCGCTCGTATAAATATTATATAAATATAATATGAATAAAATTATATTTTAAAATTTAGTAATGTGTAAAGTAAGAAAAATATGGAAAATATTTAATTAGAAATATATAATTAATCTACCATAAGATTGCAGGTTAAGCTTAAGCGAATTATTTGAAATTTTGAACGTTCAACTCATAACAAAACCATCCTATCTAGAGAGCGATATCACCCCAAATATAAAGTAATATATTATCTGCCTACCAACCTGATACACTGATGGTGTAAGAAAAGCTCACTTACCTTATATACAAAATGTAGTGCGAACATAGTTGCGAATTTCTGGTGGGGTCTAATACTTGATTTCCTTCTAAATAATAAAATACATTGTAGAACGTGTGGCATACAACTCTGAACACATCTCTCCAAAGTCTTTCAATTCTTTGATTGTGGGTGGAAGGGCCAGCTAAAAACTTCCACGGTTTAGTCCTCTAGCTCCAACCATATATGCTGCTACATCGCGATTCTCACCACCTTTATCGCCGCGAACTCTTGATGGTGTGCCATACAATTGTACAGCATTTTCAAAGGTTGAAAGAACTGTACTAGTGCAGTTATTAGTATTACATTGTAAATAAACAACTAAGCGTGAATATCCATCTATCGCACCATGTACTACAAGACCCCACCTAATCAATGAATGATGTCCTCTCTATATGCCACAAGGCATTTGCGTGTGGGACATAGTATATTTCCTCCTATGCTCTAACGCGCCCCATCTCTGAGTGGAAAGTATAGGATCAACAGCAATATGTGAGTAATATGTGAACTCTGCGTAGGGTTACGTGAATACCTTGGAATTTCAGAATACCTCGCACTAATCGACATCCAGCGTGAACCTGAACATACTCCCTATGAATGGCTTCAATCTTTGATTTTAAATCGATGTCGGATATAATAGTGAATGTATTTCTCCGTTAAATTTGAAATTGTCTCACCCGCCGAGTAATTGTGGACTTACTCACTCCAAACATTTTACTTATTTGTTTCCATGAAAATCCGCTGTCCCTAAAAAATTCAAGGCTTTCCTTATCGAAGACATATGTAGGTCGCCCTGATAACCCTGTATATACATAAGGGTCGGGCGTAGCCGAGTAGGGTTGGAACAACAAGTGCTTATAACCATATCGATGGGTTGAATTGTATTTAACCAACGCAGCCATTGTTTGGTTTCATTAAACAGTTGTCCAACAATAGTTGGGTGGATAATTTGATGACTTTCAATTTGCCCCAATATCGCTACAAAATGTATATAGTCGTAATCATGTCCACGTACCCCAATGACAGAAATTGCCTCACATCTTTCTATAATGCTTCACAAATCGTCTAAAAAAGCGGAACCAAGGTCATCATGGGCTCTCATCATGGGCGAACACTCCGTACCTATTATGTACTGATTAGTAGGCCTACTGCTAGAGAACATAAACATTGTAATATATGGCAATTCTTACAAATAAATAATAAAGGTAATAAATAATTGTTACTGCAGTAATAAATAATTGTTACTGCAGTAATAAATTATTGTTACTGCAGTAAGAAATAATTGTTACTGCAGAAATAAATAATTGCATTGCACTTGACACAATGAACCCGGCGTAGCATTCTTGTGAATATGCCATCCAGAGATTTGGTGTCCTCAGCAGTTAGAGCCCCGCATGGACTCCCATAGATGAGTACTGGAACTACTGCTGCTCTAAATAATCGGTCCTTAAGTTTCCACTGCAGCAAGAAATAAAAATAATTTTTATTTATTACTACAGTAATTAATAATTTCTACTGCAGTAACAATTATTTATTTCTGCAATAAGAAATATGGAGGCATTTTTACTGTTTCATAGAGGTTTTTTAGAGGCACCAAATTTCGTACCCATCACCAAAAAGTACAAGTTTGAGAAGTCCAGTGCAGTTTTTGCTGATTCCATCGGCATAACGCAAGAAACAATATGATACTCTCTACTGATCAATTTGCTTATTTTCCAAAATTTGGTGCTGACACAACAATTGTCACCCACCAGCGAAAGATACAAGTTTGAAAACTCTTATGAAATTTTTACTGATTCCATTGAATTCAGAACCCTCACAAACCCGTATAACGCGAGAAACAAGGTGACACAATCAATTGATATATTTGATGGTTTTCAAAATTTGGTGCTAGCACAACATTTTGCACCCAGTCCAAACCCGATGTCTAGTTCGATAATTACATGTTCCATTGAATTCAGAACAGCGATAAACCTCTAAAACGCAAGAAATTAATTGTCACAAGCAATTTTAAATATTGAATGGAATTTCAAAATTTCGTGCTAGCACCAAAATTTGCACACAGCACCGAAAAATACAAGTTGGATACGCTTGGTGCAAATCGTATATATTTTATCGAAACCAGAACCCCAAAAAACCCCAATTGCGTAAAAAACAAGTTTCAAACAATCAATTTACAAAATTGACATATTTCAAAATTTGGTGCTGGCACCAAAATTTGGCACCCGCCGAAAAAAACAAGTTTGAAATTTCTAAAGCAATTTATATGAATTCCATCCCATTGCTCACACCAAAAAACCGGTGTAAATCAAAAATAGAGATGATACAATTCATATTTAATGAGATGTAATTTTCAAAAAACGTCTCAAAAAAAGTGCCAAAAGTAGGGTTAAAAAATGGTGCTATAACTCGAAAACTACCCAATATTTTTGAAAACGGTTTTCACTACTAGGAAGACAAAAGATTTTTAGGAAAAGTCATAAAATTTCAGATTCCCAACTGCGTTTGTTTCAGAATTATGATAAAAAAAACCACGGGGGGGGGGGTCATATTGACCCCCCCCCCCCCCCCCCGGGTTTAATAGGGTTAATTAGTTATTTAAATAAATACTCTATATTGTCTGACTTACAATACGGCTTTAGGAAAAAATCCTACAGACGCTATATTGACGATAACAGAAAGACTACGTGAAACTCTAGACTCACGAAATACTGGATGTGTAATCTCGATTGCCTTTGACACCTTAGATCAGGAAATATTACTACAAAAACTAAATTGGTATAGTTTTTGTAGTAATATTAATAATCAGGCCTACCACACAAACTGATTGCTAGCTATCTTACAGACAGATCACATACAATTGTATTCAATAATATACAATCTGACCCACTAACTCCCTCCCCTCTGTGGTACACAACAAGGTGCTATTCTAAGCAGTACTCTCTTTCTACTTTATATAAACGACCTACCAAACTGCACATCCCTACCTAATACTACACTTTTCGCTGACGATACAAACCTAATGTACTCACACAACAATACCAACTCCTTAATATCTACCGTTAATACTGAATTACAGAATCTTAATGAATGGCTCACTGATAATAAATTATCACTTAACCTTAAAAAAACAGAATACTTATTATTTTATAATTCTAATGTACTCCAGAACTTAGCCCAACCTATCAAAATAAACAATACCAATATCAAAATCAAAAATGAAACTAAATTTTTAGGCATTTGGATTGTCAACAACCTAACCTGGAAAAATCATTGCGCATATATTCTAAAGAAAATTTAAAAATCGGCCGGTATATTTTTTAAAATACGTCACCTGTTACCTCTAAATATATTAAATTGCTCTATTTATCACATATCCTCCCTTATATATTATATGGAATAACACTATGGGGCAACACTTATGATAAATATATTCACCCTATTCGTGTCAAATAAACAAAATTATTGGAGCCATTACATTCGAATCCAATATATAAAGACCTAAAGATATTACCTATAGAAAACCTTTACAAACTCAGTTATTCAAACTCAGTCAAACTCAGTGATTCAGTTAGTAGCAACAAAAAATTCATTAAAATATAGCGGAACAAAACTTTGGAATTCACTACAATTTGAATTAAAACATAATAAATAAAAAAAGTCTTTCACTAAATGTTATAAAATATACTTAATCAATAATCTAAATTGAATGGGAGAATCTTTTAGGCTCGTTAAGCCAAGGAATGCCTGTTCACCACCATGGGCGATCTTCCACAGTAAACCCTTCCACTCTGTTTCCTAAAGGAATGCCTGTTCCCCACCATGGGTGAACTTCCACAGTAAACCCTCCCACTCTGTTTCCTAAAGGAATGCCTGTTCACCACCATGGGTGATCTTCCACAGTAAACCCTTCCACTCTGTTTCCCAAGTTGCCTTGGTTCCCATTTATCGACCACTGAAGGATGAAAGCCGTGGTTGGGCTAGGCTGCAGCATTTTAAGCACTGTGCCCAAACAGTGCTGCCCCATAGGGGCACAGGGCATAGGGCCGCTAGGGATCGAACCCGGGCTCCCTAATCGGAAGCACAGTAATGTCACCACTAGACCAAGCTGCTGCTTTAATTTAATTTAATCTAAATTAACTAAACAATCAAGGAATTATTCGAATTAAGATTAACTCCTCGGTACAATAAATAAGGCAAAATTTCATCGTCGTCACTATCAGTGACAATTTATGTCTTTTTTTATATCTTTAAACTAAATATAATCAATTTAAATTTAAATTATTAACGTTCTTTATTTTATTTTGTTTTCTTTTCTATTTGAATATTAATAGGTATCGAGTTTGTAAAGCCTGTAATACTTAGTACTGACCTCTGTATAATTGATACAGACAACTTAATATTGCTAACTGCTAAGTATATATCTCTAATACTTCTGTGATAAAACGGCACAAATAAGTATTATCTTTGTTAGAACAAAATAAATTGCTTAGACTTATTATACTAGTGGAATTTACTACATCCTATTTACACTAGTACATCCCCACTGACATCATACTATGTATGTCTCTTAATAAGACATTGTTGGGCTCACTGTACACACAATTTTTATAAATGGGTTTGGATGTAACTGATTATATGTTATTCTTCGAGCAATCAATATACAGTATATATAAAGATAGACATGGTAGAAACACTTTTACATTGGAATGATTGTAAGAAATTTTTATTGTTCTTTGCTGCACAGTGGGGATGTTTTACATAGCTCGTAATATAATCCAATAAGAATATATAACATTTTGAATATTTTTTTATTATTTTCTGATACCAATACTGTTACATAATTTTTACATCGTTTTCCATCGTTTTTTTCTCATTTTATCATGTATCAATGACAGTTATGATTACTTTTTATTTGGTTAAGACAAAAACATATTTAACACATATTCACTAAATTGTTTTGGAACAAGCTTCAGTTTCACAACAAGCTACACAATATACAGGTTATGGGAGTGAGTTACGGATCTCCTGTAAACTGGAACTAATGATGTCGTTTACACAGTCCATTGGGCCTTGTCATCCCACAACCAACAGGTTTGGTATGGATGGTCTCAATTATCCATCCTGATAAAATCAAAGCATACTTTATTATTTATATATTATATTACTTTATTATTTATATATTATATTACTTTATTATTTCTATTTTTACTTAATCACACTATTGCTCTCTCTAGTCGCTGGTTTAAAACTTTTTAAATACGTTCTTGTACTAGTTAGTAAAAAAGGTAAAAAAAATGGCAGTGGCTGTAGACATGTTGAAGTATTAGCGAGTAAATTATAGAAGCATGTCGCACTCATGTCTTCTCTATTGAATGCGGTAACACTATCCCTTTACATGTTATGCGAATTTGTTAAAATCAATAATTACATAATGTATTAATTAACTGCATTATGTTCATATTATTTGATCTTTTGACCAATTTGTTGCCAGAACTCAAATCTGTTGCATTTCCTTCCCTTCAGTATGTTTCCAAAACAAATGATAACATATTATCTGTCTAAAAATTGCCTATATGAGTTTTCTTACGTGACTTCATTTCTGATGTCGGTATTCAAATTTGGCCTCGTATTTTCTGTCTGTATGCCTGTCAGTCTGTCCGTCAAAATATAACCGACAGTCTGACAGCCAAACAGACAATGTGGAAGTCATTAAATGTTAAAACTGACACTCGAAATTGAAATCTGCAACCACGAAAACCCCCATAACTAAGATTTTACCTAGATGGTGTTCCCTCCTTCTTTTATAATTGTTCCATATATATTGTGAATGAAGTCTCGGTGTATAGACACCGAAGCCAAGAATCTGGCCAGATAATGAACAGTAATATGGTGAAATACTGCATTCGCCTTAGGGGTGACTATATTACCCAGATCAATGTGTAGTCAGCCTTAAATTTAGTGATTAGTGTAGGTAGGTTGTGGTCTAAGGAAGACCCATAGCAAGCTTCTACATCTTTGCTCAAGCTTCGAATAGCTGATACATAACATATGGTAACACAGAAACGGCAGAAGTTGCTTCTAACTTTTCCAGATTCTTTAGTAGTATCCCACACCTGCAACCACTAAGGCAACCTACATTAGAAACTTCTTTCTGCACATGGAAACTCACAGCCAAGTGACATCGCACTCAATCGAGCCAAATCTTGTGGATCCCATGGTAGATGGTGTTGAAAGGGCCAGTGAGATGGGAGTTCGGGAGGGGGAAACATGTAATGATGGGTGTGGATGGATCTCGACCCTGTACTATTGGCAGATGTATGATATTGTCAAAATCCTTGAAAATGATGAAAATCACACTTTCATGTGATGAGATTAAAACTGTAAAAGCCTTAGGGTTTTAAACGCAACCAAGTTTTTTTTATTCTTAACTAGTATTAACTAATATTAAATAGCGAAAAATAAACTTTTTCTGACCTGTCATGTAGAATAGCATCTTAGGTACCTATATTCCAAATTATAGCCAAAACCAAATTTGAAACACTGAGAGTGATAAATCGAAGAGTTGTCCGAAAAGTGTACGTACACCCCCCCCCCCCCCCCCCCCCCCCTAACTGCATTCTTGGCCGCTGTAAGGGTCTCTTGAGGGGTCTCTCTCTGTGCCTTAGTGAGGTCCTCTCGGCACTTCCGAATTGGTCCGTCCTGGATGTGCCTTTATTCTGTTTCGAGGGTATACACACAGGAACTGTTTCGGTAGCTGCTAACTTAACTGATTCTGTGAATGCAGTATAGCCCTCGCAGTGATCTGCCGCCTCAGAGGCAAGAGCCTCCTCATACCTGTTGTTCAGCTGTAGTGTGAAGCTGGATCTCACACTGGGCTGTTGCAATAGAGATGACCATTGACCAATCATGCCTTTGTAAGCAAGATTTCGTAGTTTTCGTAGACTAAGTTTTACCTTAGCCACAATATGACAATGATGATTAGAGAAGGGTCGAAGTGTAAATGAACTTGTCTTTTGCAGAGCTCCAGTATTTCTTATGAAACAGAATATGGTCTATCTGGGACTTAAGACCACTGGGTCCAGTATTTCACTGTGTTTCTTGTACTGTGTCCCAGATGAAAACAAAACATTTCCAGATATGACATCCCGAAGATCGAATGAATCAAGATGGACATTATTGCTGTATACCCATATAGATTTTGAGGAGTGATGGAGACTTGCTTTAAGGTCAAACTGGAATGATACGAATGCATGCTGATCCATGCCATCAATTGTAGATTGTGGTAGAAATTTCCACCTATTCTACTGCGGTGACAACGATAGGACAAAGTCAGAACCACCTTACAAAACGTCTTAGCCAGTTTTCCAGAACAATATAAGTAGCAATAATGAACTACACAAGGCTTCCTAACTCTAAGCCTAACGCCATACATTAAATGATACCGGCATTTGTATAGTGGTATAGTGTATTGCGGTTAGGCTTAGGGTTAGGGTACGATACATACCTCTCTGTTGAGCAGATTTAATATATTTGTGTTTTTTTATGTTGTTGTTTGTTTGTATTGTTTTGTGATTTTTGATGGCCCTAGTCGCTGAGTGCTATTTTGGGCTTTAATGTCCTGATTGTAAGTTTTTTGTTACTTTGTGGGTTTAAGGCTCGGGTTTTACCTGTTTATTTTATATATATATATACAATAGCCCCCTGTTAGTCAGTATGTCGCATGCAACCTTTAATTATCATTATATTTCAGTCTTTAGTGTGTCATGATACAATGCTATAGCTTCCATTGGAATTACGGATAGACTAATTCAAAGCACATCATCGCATATCTAAGGTCGTTGCTTGATAGCAATCACAGTTTTTGAAAAATAATAAATAAAATATATAATAAATAATATAATATATAAAATAAAATATATATAAAATATAATATATAAAATAAAATATATATAAAATATAATATATAAAATAAAATATATATAAAATATAATATATAAAATAAAATATATATAAAATATAATATATAAAATAAAATATATATAAAATATAATATATAAAATAAAATATATATAAAATATAATATGTAAAATAAAATATATATAAAATATAATATATAAAATAAAATATATATAAAATATAATATATAAAATAAAATATATATAAAATATAATATAAAATAATAATAAAAAATAATTATAAAAATAAATTATAATTGTTAATATTGAATATTAGTGCATGTATGTATACTGTAAGTATATCTAACTAAAACTAATTAAATAGCAAAAATTACCATAAATATAAATCGTGTGAAGTTATTATGTTGTCGTATTCATATTGGTTTGGTTATTTCATATACGCTCTCAGTTTTCTATATGTTATTAATCATTTTTATAATGATCGCACTCTGGTATATTTTCTTAATAAAAATGTTACGAATCCCATTCCCCTGACATATAAGACTCGAGTTGATGCCAACGAATCCGCGATTGAAATATCTAATACAACATTCAGAGTTCGCAACATTGTTCATTATATTTGGATACATAAACAAAAATATGAATTTATTCACTACCTCTGTATGTTTTCCGTATATAGAAATTTAGAGCCGGATTACATATATTTTCATACTACTACTACTAGGATCGGCATGCTGCAGTGCAGCTGCATTTTTAAGAATGCTGTGCCGGCTTATCGACAAAATTGCACCGCCACAACTCCCTATCACCCATGACATTTGCTAGATCATCCGCATCTTCAAGGCCAGTGTCCTTTAAGATGCGTCTCAAGAAAGTCATGGGCTGTCCACCATGCTTATTCACTCCATGAGGCTGCCAAAGTACAAAATTATGCACTCGCTGGTCCTCACGGCGAAAGCAATGTCCTGCAAAGCGGAGGCGATTTTGTTCTAGTGTCAAGCTTGGGGGAACCAATGAGACACCTCCAATGTTATATAGTGTCTGTTTGGAGATGTGTGCATTGAACTTGACACAATGAACCCGGCGTAGCATTCTTGTGAATGTGCCATCCAGAGATTTGGTGTCCTCAGCAGTTAGAGCCCAGCAAGGACTCCCATAGAGGAGTACTGGAACTACTGCTGCTCTAAATAACCGGACCTTAAGTTTCCGATTAATTCTCGGTGACTTCCAAATCCTGGAAAGCCTATTCAAGGCTGCCCAGTGTGTCTCCCCCGTAACGCCCCATAACACTTCAAATGGTTCGTGTCACCGTCAACAGTAGACACAAATGTTGTCGAACCATCGTATACTGATCTGATTGCTGCAATAATTTCATCAGGAGTCCCATATAATGAAAGTATGCTGAACATACGTGTGCGAGAGACTGAATCAAAGGCCTTGAAGAAGTCAACAAAGATAACAGCCAGATGCCTGTCTTTTTTTTTGTTAACTAAAAAATATCACCAATGGGAATATCTGCGAGTACAGACTCAGACACTTTTACTTCTATAAAGTTATCAGGCAATACCCTGTCATTATTGAGGAGCTTTTCAAAGTGGGCCTTCCAACCATTGAGGCGATCGGCTGGTGATTCAGCCTTAACCTTGGTGGTTGGTTGGCTTTTTTGACCAGCAAGCAAGTTGATCGATCTCCATGCCTGGGATCCCCATGCTAAAATTGCTGCAGAACATCTACAAAATGCTGTTTCAGAATAAGCAAAACCTTTAGATTAAAACACTTCAAATTAATTTCCGAAAAAACAGATTTTTAACTTTTTTCTCCAATTCAAAATACAACTCAAAATAATACTCAAGACAAAGGGAAGCCTATTGAACAATCGCAATCTGCGAAATATCTGGCTGTAACAATTGACAATAAATTAAAATGGTGCGACCATATAAATAGTTGCCTTCAAAAAATGGCTTGAGTATCTCCTGTCTACGAACTATAAAAGGCCAACTACCCCAAAAAACAAAAATATATCTCTATAAATCGCTTACATTACCTATACGTAATTATTACTCACAAATTCTGGTCTCATTACATAACAAACACGGCTATGCCGACAAATTATATCAGTTAGAAAAAATGCAAAACTATGCCTTAAGGACAATTTTTGGCACCAAAATTAGAGATCTATCTGGCACTGAACTGCGCGAAAAATCCAAAATTACCATTACTTTCGGATGTGATTATTAGCCCTACAATTGCGCCAATAGAAGATAAGTTATTTTCGGTAAAATAAACTTATCATTCGATGTTAAGACCCCTAGATCCCTTCCTATATATGTATAATAACAAACACTTCGAAAAACACAGCTTGCCAACATATTGTTATATACTAGCAATAATAAAAATCAGGGGCTAATAAAATGGCAGCTGGCTTTGAAATTAATATTCCAAATCTTAAGAACATGTGGCCTAGAGGTTGTTGTCTCGGCTTCCACCCCGAGGTCCCAGGATCGAATCCGACATCACGCTGAAGAGGCCCAGTAAGTTCGAAACGCGTACGTTGTTTGGAGAGATATGAGATATTAATTTCAATAAAAATTACGCGAATAATTGAAATATCTAATACAACATTCAGAGTTCGCAACATTGTTCATTATATTTGGATACATAAACAAAAATATGAATTTATTCACTACCTCTGTATGTTTTCCGTATATAGAAATTTAGAGCCGGATTACATATATTTTCATACTACTACTACTAGGATCGGCATGCTGCAGTGCAGCTGCATTTTTAAGAATGCTGTGCCGGCTTATCGACAAAATTGCACCGCCACAACTCCCTATCACCCATGACATTTGCTAGATCATCCGCATCTTCAAGGCCAGTGTCCTTTAAGATGCGTCTCAAGAAAGTCATGGGCTGTCCACCATGCTTATTCACTCCATGAGGCTGCCAAAGTACAAAATTATGCACTCGCTGGTCCTCACGGCGAAAGCAATGTCCTGCAAAGCGGAGGCGATTTTGTTCTAGTGTCAAGCTTGGGGGAACCAATGAGACACCTCCAATGTTATATAGTGTCTGTTTGGAGATGTGTGCATTGAACTTGACACAATGAACCCGGCGTAGCATTCTTGTGAATGTGCCATCCAGAGATTTGGTGTCCTCAGCAGTTAGAGCCCAGCAAGGACTCCCATAGAGGAGTACTGGAACTACTGCTGCTCTAAATAACCGGACCTTAAGTTTCCGATTAATTCTCGGTGACTTCCAAATCCTGGAAAGCCTATTCAAGGCTGCCCAGTGTGTCTCCCCCGTAACGCCCCATAACACTTCAAATGGTTCGTGTCACCGTCAACAGTAGACACAAATGTTGTCGAACCATCGTATACTGATCTGATTGCTGCAATAATTTCATCAGGAGTCCCATATAATGAAAGTATGCTGAACATACGTGTGCGAGAGACTGAATCAAAGGCCTTGAAGAAGTCAACAAAGATAACAGCCAGATGCCTGTCTTTTTTTTTGTTAACTAAAAAATATCACCAATGGGAATATCTGCGAGTACAGACTCAGACACTTTTACTTCTATAAAGTTATCAGGCAATACCCTGTCATTATTGAGGAGCTTTTCAAAGTGGGCCTTCCAACCATTGAGGCGATCGGCTGGTGATTCAGCCTTAACCTTGGTGGTTGGTTGGCTTTTTTGACCAGCAAGCAAGTTGATCGATCTCCATGCCTGGGATCCCCATGCTAAAATTGCTGCAGAACATCTACAAAATGCTGTTTCAGAATAAGCAAAACCTTTAGATTAAAACACTTCAAATTAATTTCCGAAAAAACAGATTTTTAACTTTTTTCTCCAATTCAAAATACAACTCAAAATAATACTCAAGACAAAGGGAAGCCTATTGAACAATCGCAATCTGCGAAATATCTGGCTGTAACAATTGACAATAAATTAAAATGGTGCGACCATATAAATAGTTGCCTTCAAAAAATGGCTTGAGTATCTCCTGTCTACGAACTATAAAAGGCCAACTACCCCAAAAAACAAAAATATATCTCTATAAATCGCTTACATTACCTATACGTAATTATTACTCACAAATTCTGGTCTCATTACATAACAAACACGGCTATGCCGACAAATTATATCAGTTAGAAAAAATGCAAAACTATGCCTTAAGGACAATTTTTGGCACCAAAATTAGAGATCTATCTGGCACTGAACTGCGCGAAAAATCCAAAATTACCATTACTTTCGGATGTGATTATTAGCCCTACAATTGCGCCAATAGAAGATAAGTTATTTTCGGTAAAATAAACTTATCATTCGATGTTAAGACCCCTAGATCCCTTCCTATATATGTATAATAACAAACACTTCGAAAAACACAGCTTGCCAACATATTGTTATATACTAGCAATAATAAAAATCAGGGGCTAATAAAATGGCAGCTGGCTTTGAAATTAATATTCCAAATCTTAAGAACATGTGGCCTAGAGGTTGTTGTCTCGGCTTCCACCCCGAGGTCCCAGGATCGAATCCGACATCACGCTGAAGAGGCCCAGTAAGTTCGAAACGCGTACGTTGTTTGGAGAGATATGAGATATTAATTTCAATAAAAATTACGCGATTACTAAATTTGTACACAACCCGGTTAAAAAGTACGCATGTGATGGGATTAGTCCTACAATTGCGCCAATAAAAGATAAGTTATTTTCTGTAAAATAAACTTATCATTCGAGGTTAAGACCCCTAGATCCCTTCCTATAAATGTATAATAACAAATACCTCGAAAAACACAGCTTGCCAACATCTTGTTACTATCAAAGATTAAGTAACAAGTAGTCAGAAGATTTTGCACTGTGTTGTATATAAATTGTGCTAGAGGTTGCGTTCGTGTGTGTATGCGGGGGTGTTTAATTTGAGTAATAAGTTTATTAATTATTTCAATTGGGTAGTCATTATTGGCCAGCCTCTTCTATCTAACTCCTAGGTAGGAGTGCCATTAAACGAGCTATTAACAACAGTACCACGGCTCCAGGGGAAAACAGGGGTCTGGAGAAAGTTAGACAGAGGCTGGCCAATAATGAATACCGAGATTGTCGTTTTTCGGGGTGAGCACTATTATAGTTGAGAATGATACATACGTTGGCAGGTTTCACATATGGGCCTATAGTTCGAAAACCTAACGTATTAATGGTGGTTAAAAAATCTAAAAAAGGTATAGGCCTACTATGGAAACTTTTTTCCATTGTATACTTGATGGTCGGATGACAGGTATTTAAAGAAACAAGGAATTTATCTAGTTCCTCTTCGCCGTGGGGCCAAGTGGACCAGCCATCGTCATAGAACCTAAACCACACATCCGGTGAGAAGTGGTAATTAGCCAAAAATTCACTCTCTTTCACATTGTAGTGGTACGTTTTGAAGTTTTGAATTCAACCCATTTTAAAAGTTGTATGGGTCGCTAATTCGAATGAGATTACTCTAAAAACCAGAACACCTAGTTATTATAACTTTTGTTGGGCACAGCTTTGCAAAATCAGCAATGACGTCTAGGTGGGATCGAACTGGTGACCTCCGGGTTGGAAGACTGACCCTCTGATCATTCATATAGCGGCTTAGGTAAAAGGTAGACCTGGAAATGATACCATGAATGTCCGCAATTTGCCTCCTCATGGCCCCCTATCAGTCAATACCATAATCTACTACCACTGTGCTCAACCCTATTGTACTTGGCCTATTGTACCGCCTTTAACAACTCGCTACAATGAAAGGGTAGTGTACTGGGTGTTCCATAATGATTGCCCCCCCCCCCCCCCCCCCCCCTGCCAGCCAAAACTGTCAGACATGCACCTTAGTGTAATATACCATTCGAAAGAGAATTTAATTCTGAGCTTGCATGCAAAAATTTAGGGTCCAATACAAAATTATAAAAATTTGATAGGCAATTCTTTAAACCTATCTTACTTTTCAATATTTGTGATTTAAGCAGCAGCTTGGTCTAGTGGTGACATTCCTGGGCTTCCAATCAGGAGGCACTGGTTCGATCCCTAGATGGTGCAGCGCTGTTTGGTCCCAGTGATTTAAATGCTGCAGCCTAGCCCAACCCTGGCTTTCATCCTTAACTGGCCGATAAATGGGAACCAAGCCAACTTGGGAAACAGTGTGGAAGGGTTTACTGTGGAAGATCACCCATATTCTTTGGCTTAACGAGCCTAAAAGATTCTCCCATTCAATATTTGTGATTTAATCACAAATTAAAACATATATAATTTATCCAGCGTTAGGCATCAGCTTTGCAGGATGCAGCCCTGTTTAAACAGATATTACTGCCTGACTTTTGCTGTATTGCAATATATTACAGTATTCAGTTACCGGTATTAGTGTTTCTTTGATAAGTTTACTGAATTAGGCCTAACAGAAGTAATTAAAATGACAAGTACCAGTGCAATCTTCGATGACTCTGAAGAAAAACGTAAGGTTGACAGGATCAGAGATGTTACTTTTAGAAATGGTCTGAAAGTGATTCTGTGGCATAATCAAACTGAACTCTAACCAAAACGGCCCTTTTAAGGGCCAACATCCTTTGCCACTATCGAGGAGCTCCCCGTGCTGCAAAGGGGAAACATGGATGTAAAGCTGATGACTAACGCTGGATAATTTATATTTTTTAAATTGTGATTAAATCACAAATATTGAAAAGTAAGATAGGTTTAAAGAATTGCCTATAAAAATGTTATACTTTCGTATTGGACCCTAAACTTTTGCATGCAAGCTCAGAATTAAATTATCTTTCGAATGGTATATTACACTAAGGTGCATCTCTGACAGTTTTGGCTGGCCAGGAGGAGGGCAATCATTGAATCATTATGGAACACCCGGTATATTAACCATGAGTATGAACCATCACGGCAACAATGATTAATTATACACCCTAATTACACCAACAATAAAATATGAGAACACCTACAGTAGTGGTACCTAATTTTTGTGCAACAAAATTTTGGCGTGGCACACTTAAAAGTTCGAAAATTATGAGATTTAGAAGGATAGTAGTCATATCTTAAGTCATACTGTATCGAAACCTATCTGAAACCAATCTGAACCCAATCTGGACCCAATCTGATTCGAAAATAGAAATAAGAGGGGTGAAAATTATTAATTTTTGCATTAACTTAACAATTTAGAAATTTGAAGAAATTTTTCATAACTTTTTTCATATTTAAATTTAGTATTGTACCGCCTGCAGTTGCAGTACTACTGCTGACAGAATACATCTGTACATAGGCAACCTACATTACAATTCTTACTGCTGTGTATCAATGTATGTATGCAGTCGTTAGCGTTATAGCTCATAGCAGCATAGCTACCTGGTACCGGTAGGCGGTAGCCTAACTCAGTAACTGACAACTACAGAACTACGGATGTACGGTGTTCTCCTTTCAGTTTCGCTACCGCGCCGCCTACCGGTAGCCAGGTAGCTACAGTATAACGACTGAATACACACAGTAACTGTAGTAGGCCTTGAGGTGTAAGAACTGTAATGTAGATAGATAGCCTATGTGTACAGAGGTATGCTGTCAGTCCACAACACAGCAGTAGTGCTGCGGCTGCCTCCAAATTTAAATATGAAAAAATAATTGTAAAATTTCTTAAAATTTCAAAATTGTAAATGCAAAATTAATAATTTTCGCCCCTCAATCTATTTTTGATTCAGATTGGGTTCAGATTTGGTATAATTCTCGAGATTGGGTCCAGATTGGGTTCAGATAGGTTCAGATATGACTTAAGTACTATCCGATTTAGAAAAACACCAAAGATTTTATTTGTAATATGTTTTTTATATGTTTTTTATTCTTTCAATGTATTTTTATATGTTTTCTGGTCAGCCGTATCGATTGAAAGTAATATAGATACAGTAGATACCTGAAGATCTAGTGGTTTGTAATAAAAACTTTTTACTTAAACTTATTTTCTTAATTTTCGAAATTTGATGTGCCACCTATGAAGTCCATGATTTTCTTTGCCACTACTGTATGTAGGCCCTACTATGACCAAAGTAGCCCACAATGTCATGGTTGAGCGCACTTGCAGCCAGTCACCAATGAGTAATTTACATAAGAAAGTTTGTGCCCAGGTCACTGGGGGGGGGGGGGGGGGGGGGGGTCTTTGTCTTTTACAGGTGATGAAAGTTGTAATATTGCCAAATATTTCAATATATTTTATCTCATATATATATATATATATATTTATTTATTTATTTCAATATATTTGTATAATACAGTATAATAACAATTATATACTGTATATATACTAACAGGTCTTCATCTTGGCGGTACAGATTCTATCTACTGACTAAGAAAAACTAAAATAGTAAGCACTACAAAAAAAGGGAGTTACCGGTAGTGATCAACTCTAACTCAGACTGTGTAAAAAATGAGGCCTACAATGCTAATAATCAATATCCAAACAACTTCAATTACCGTATTCCAGAATGCATTATTTCCATTTATATAATGCGTACTGCTTTATTATCCAGTTTGCAGTGACGGGACTAGCTACTGTATGTAAATAATTGTTTAAAGTGTACTGTAATCCATTATCTTGAAACGTCCAATAGAAGACACTAAACTGACCAAATGTGATTTATCACCTCCAACTAGGAGATAACTTCCAATAAACTACAGTATAATTAGATTTAAATGTATAATTAATGTAGTGTACCTGTTAATAAATTTCACTTAAATTCCATAGTACATGATTAAAATGTATAAATAAATGAGTATCCATAAAATCCTTTCTTCACATACCGAACGCTGATAAGTTGATACAGTATAATGTAACAAAATTACATACATCATTGCTTGCAAAGGTCACTTTTCAGCGTTAAAGACCCTTGTATATTTATGTAAACCTCCCTCGCTGTGCTCGCTCGGTACATAAATAAACTCGGGTCATAACGCTGCAAAGTGCTACTTTGCACACAATGATGTAATTAATTATTAAGATATTATGTCCGAAAGGTGCAAATGCGAATATAATTATTTAGAGACCAACAAGTACAGTATACAATCAAAACAATAATACACCAATAATAATAAATAAATGAACAAATAAAAACAAATAAAAAAATTTGTTTAAACAAATAAATACACCAAACTTATCTAAATAGTCAATAGCATTGGTTACATTTTAATTCGTGAACCTGTGGATGGTTTAATTTTGAATCCGTCTAGAATCCCCCCCCCCCCTCCCGCCGCAAGCAGGACAATTCGGTCCCGGACAATTCGGTTCGGACAATTCGGTCCCGGACAATTCGGTCCCGGACAATTCGGTCCCATTAATGTTGTGTTTTGGGACCGAATTGTCCGGGACCGAATTGTCCGGATACTGATTAGGACAATTCGGTCCCAAAACATGCATATTAATGGGACCGAATTGTCCGGGACCAAATTGTCCGGGACCGAATTGTCCGGGACCGAATTGTCCGGGACCGAATTGTCCGGGACCGAATTGTCCAAGACCGAATTGTCCGGGATCAAATTTAATTGGTACTATATAATGGTGAATGTTCTAGAACCTTAATATATTTTATTATATGTTAGCTAGTGTTTTTTTTACTAGCTAGTATTTTTTTAAAAATAAAAAAAATTTACTTTTTTTTGTTAACATTATTATTTATGGTAGCTATGGTGTTTTTATGGAGCTTGTGAATTATTTACTAGCTAGTAATAGTATGTATTTAAAATGTTTAAAACTGATTTTTTTTTATATACTGCGTAAGTATACTGTATGTGTTGTTGGTTGGTTAACAAGCCTAAATTATTATCCTAGATAATAGCTGGATCTCATTCAGAGACTGTTATAATATCATCAATATTGTTGGTAATTAATATAATCAGCAACAGTTTAGGCCTAATTCTGAAATATCAATGTTTTCACAAGTGTTTTTATAATTTCAAGGAAATGCTAGCTAGTAAAAAAAACACTAGCTACACCTTAATAAATAATATATAATAATGTTCTCGAACACTACCAATAACAAAAATAAAATAAAAAACAGTATTTTTAAAATTTCAAAAAATTCTAGCAAGTAAATAACACTAGCTACCATAACAAATATCTCTACTAATGTTCTAGAACATTCACCAATATCAAAAAAGCACTAAAAAGTTGCTATCAGGAACCGGACAATTCGGTCCCGGACAATTCGGTCCCGGACAATTCGGTCCTCGGACAATTCGGTCCTAGGACAATTCGGTCCCGGACAATTCGGTCCCGGACAATTCGGTCCCATTTATTTAGTGTTTAGGGACCGAATTGTCCGGGACCGAATTGTCCTACATCCCCCCCGCCCTATCTGATTATATATTTCTGATTACTAAGTTAATTAACATTGGTGAACAATAATAGATATTTTAGTCATTTTTCTATACATGTTTGATATTCCTTTCAACATTAGACAGAATCGTTAAACATAAGAACAGATAGTAATAATACTCTTCTTCATTATGGTAAGGGAGCCAACCAATATCCTTGAGATACATTCTGCAAATAGTATATAACAAGTATTAAATCAGCAACAAAATATTAAGTTTATTGCTATTACGTTATATATATAGTTTATTATTCTTAAAATTGTTTATACTGATTGAGGAATGCTCCTGAACTGTTGTGAATCTTAAAATAGTGTAGGCACTAACCTATGTTCCTGTACAATAGTAATAGTGTATAGCTAGCTTATCATACAGTAACCTATGAATGAGGTGCAGTTTCTTTTAAAACAACTATCTGTTTCATATATCCTATGTTCATCCTTGGATCGCAAATTATCTGTCCGAGAATTTATGTCTACGGAAGCCCACAGTGGCCACTAAACTTCACACATAAGAACTGCTCTCAATATGTGTGAGAGGTTGTCTTTATGTGTGAAAGGTTGTATTTGTGTTTGAGAAGTTGTCTATGTGTGAGCGGTTGTCTAGGTGTGCGAGCGGTTGACCATTATGTGTGAGAGGTTGTCTATGTGTGTGAGAGGTTGTCTTTGTGTGTGAGAGGTTGTTTTTGTGTGTGAGAGGTTGTCTTTGTGTGTGAGAGTTTGTCTTTGTGTGAGAGGTTGTCCTTTGTGTGTGAGAGGTTGTCTTTGTGTGTGAGAGGTTGTCTTTGTGTGTGAGAGGTTGTCTTTGTGTGTGAGAGGTTGTCTTTGTGTGAGAGGTTGTCTTTGTGTGTGAGAGGTTGTCTTTGTGTGTGAGAGGTTGTCTTTGTGTGTGAGAGGTTGTCTTTGTGTGTGAGAGGTTGTCTTTGTGTGTGAGAGGTAGTCTTTGTGTGTGAGAGGTTGTCAGCTCCACAACTCCATGGTAACACAAAATAGGCGCAAAATTTGAATTATGGGGCGAGACCGTAGTTGGCGAGCCTTGGCATACGGTTCATATAGGGCAAATGGGGCATGTCCGTCTGTCTGTCTGTCCGTCTGTCTGGTAAATCTTTGAACGCGAATTTCTCGGCATCGCTGATTCGAAATTGAACCAAACTTAGTAGGTAAGTAGTAGAGGGAAAGTTTAGAAAATTTGTAAAGTTTGGTGAAAAATCATGCAGTCTGACGTCAGCTACGGCAGATTATGTGGTTTTTAGAAAATGTTAAATTTCTCGGGAACGCCTCATTTTCCAGAGCTGAAATTTTGGTTACTGGTAGAGAATCATAAAGTCTATCTTCTACGAAATTGAAAAGTTAAGACATTTAATTGGGGATCGGCTAGAGACTCCGAAGTAATGACATAGGCCTACCGGTACGGTACTGCTGTACTGTACAAGTACGAAATTGCAGAATAATAATTTGACACCACCTAGCGGATTAATATATAATTGTATATCGATCGTATACATTTTATAGCATGGGGTATAGGGTCCGAGCCACGTAGTTGGTGGAGCCTTTGCGAACTGACGCTATCTCTTTTCTTAGGGGGGTAGGTAAATTATGGCAAATAGTTCATTCAATAATGGTACTGTATGTCATCATCGTCGCTACGATTTTAACTTACTTATAACTTCGTCGGATTTAAAGCTTCCGAGTCTAAAATTAGTAGGCATCAATAAGACCATAAGTTTTGTTTTTTAGGGACTTCCAGACACCATCAAATCCTCAGTCTCTCGCTAGAGGGCTACATGTCTAGATATTAAATATCCTCACATTTTCTTTGCTTTAAACCCGTTCTAGCTGAAACTTGGCATATTTGTACTAGACCATTAACTGTGTCATTCAAATTAGGCTCATCTGTCTGCAGTTCTCTAGTCTGCCGCTAGAGGGCAAAATATCTCAAAGTGCAATCACTGATTTAGCTGAAACGTCAGAATGTGCTAGAACACGTCCGGTGTGTTTGCCGGGCTAGGAATCAGTCCGACCAGTTCCACCTCACCACTATTCCAGCAAGGTGTAATTCTATAGGACATGCAATAGTGTTAGGCCCCAGAGTAATAAGACAGCTTGCTTATTGTTTATCTCGCAAAATGATTGGCTGAGTATTTAATGAAGATTCTTTAGAATAAATATAGCGAAATAATTTTGTTGAGACATCGACATGGTATATTAATATTTCAGTATCAATACTAAAACGTCATAATGTAAGTTATAATATTTCTTATAAATTGGGTCGCCTCCACGCCTAAAATATATTACTTTTAAAACACCAATTTTCTGTTAATACCTGCCTGTGAACAATCCTCTGTGTACCTTTGGGTTGGGGTGCAGATTAAGGGGGGGGGGGGGGGGGGGGTTGAAAGCGAGCAACTTTCCCCTCTTATGATTTATTTGCGGTTTGGTTAATTTCTTAAATACAGATTTTGTGTTAGAATTGCTCAATTTTAATTTGTATCTCATAACTGAGCCTCGTGCTGCGCGAAGGCCCCACGAACGTGTATTCATAGGCGAATTGACTGTATTTATTTAGCCCTGTTGGGCTGCAGTACAGCAGTATGGCTTGCTATTACAGTAATAGT
>JAUCBJ010001286.1:0-159254 GCA_032718475.1 Nemertoderma westbladi
CATAGGCGACAGCTTTTACATAATATAATAAATATTGACATTTAAGTTGGCTGAACAATAAGTAAATAAATAAACGTTAGGTATAATAACTATTTACATCATAGTGTCAAAGTAGCACTTTGCAGCGTTATAACCCGAGTTTATTTATGTACCGAGCGAGCGCAGCGAGGAGGTTTACATAAATAAACCATGGTTTTAACGCTGAAAAGTGACCTTTGCAAGCAATGAAATATGTAATTTTGTTACATTATATCAACTAACTTATCAGCGTTCGGTATGTGAAAAAAGGATTTTATGGATGCTCATATATATATATATTTAATCATGTACTATATCGAATATAAGTGAAAGTTATTAACAGGTAGACAGTATTAATTATACTGTACATTTAAATCGAATTAAAGTTTTTTGGAAGTTATCTCCTGCTTGGATGTGATAAATCATTAATCCATCTTGACTATATTCGACTGAAGCAAACTTATTCACCGTCTGTGTCCGTTCAGTTGTACTGAACACTGTCGTCACTGTCTTGGTTAGTTGAGTGTCGTCTATTGGACGTTTCGCCATAATGGATTACAGTACACGTTAAACAATTATATACATACAGTAGCTAGTCCCGTCACTGCAAACTGGATATGAAGCAGCACTCATTAACATAAGTGGAAATAATACATTCTGGAATACGGTAATTCAAGTTGTTTCCATGTCATTGATTACTTTGCAGCGTTCCGTCCTATAGGCCGCAACGTTGCAAAGTAGTACCTTGCAGCGTTATGAGTAATTCACCAGAACGCTGTTAAGTTGACATAATGTACAAAAAAATGAAAACATTTGGATTTCCGTTGTAACTCGTGACGCGATTACGTGATTTATTGAAACATTGAAACATTGCTTCTGAGTTGATAGAAAAAAAATGAACTCAAAAATATGTCCAATTCAATTTTTGTAAATTATATTTTTAGAGTCGCAATGTTGCAACTAATATGGCATTGTCGCTAGTTGATAGTGGCATAGATGTCAATCACACTGATTTACTCGGTTACAACGTAATATTCCACGCAATCTTCCGGAGAATGCACGGCGTCCTAGAAGTCGTGTTGAGTACCTACTGCGTCGACCTCAATCATAAAGACGTTTACGGCAACACCGCTATCATCTACGCTGTCATCCAGAACGATCCCGCAGCTTTATCGAAACTACTAAGGTGTTGCGCGCGATTCTCCGTAACCGTGGATACCACCGACGACAGAGGGATGACGGCCTTAATGTACGCTGAATGGCTGGGGAACAGTAAATGTGCGAATCTTTTACGCACGTTAGGTGGCGCTTCTCTAACTATGAGAGATTCCGTCTACCGCCGAAACGCTGACCAATGGGCGTTAAGCAAACGTTTAGGAGGAAGCGAAACTATACAATTGCCACCGGTGCTCCCAAACAGAGAACGTCATTGGAGTTGCGTCAATGAAAGCGACACGCCGGCGCTGAGAAGAAGACCAGCAACTGCGACTAATAATGTCCCAATTCATTTACGAAAATCTAACGAAGCGATAGTGAAAGTAAATAAAAGTTACCCTACCTCTTGCATAACTCCTCACGATTTTGAATTTTGTTACTTGCAACGAGCTTTGACATATGCAAGATCTAATTATACGAACCGCCCTGTTAGGCCTAATAGCACTCAATCCAATACTTCTGTGAGACACATCGACAACGGCCAGACAGCTGAGAAATCCAAGTTAGTTACTCCTGTTAGTTACGATGCGTTTCAGCTACTAACGATGAGCGTTTCTCAGTTGAGCGACAGTTACAGACCACCCGTGGTAGCGCCTGCACCACCACTGCCACCAACGCCACCCCCGGAGAAAGAGACATCATTATCGGATTCGGCAACCCCATCATCCAATCATTCTTTCCGACAAACGGCGGCGAAAAAAAAGTTTGGTAAACTCACAGCGTCGCTGATTGGTAAGAAACCGTTTCAGCAAAGATCTGGTGCGATCGATGTCAGTTGCGTTTTCAACCAAAATCTTATGAAATTGCGCGCGAAAAATAAGGATCTTAGGGGGTCTAATGCAACTGGGGTTGAACCAACTGAAAGTTCCAAAACGAAGATGCGGAGCGCTAAGGGTTTGTTCGCGACTGCAATGCGAGGTAAGAAAACAACCATGGCTGAAGTTGTGCGAAGAGTCGAATCAAATAGCCAGAAAGAAGTTTCCATTGAGAGTGAAGACGTGAGACAATCGGAGAATACAGATGTATTTCAGAGTGAAGATGTAAATGTGGTTGAAGAGAGTGTTGTTGCCCAGGAAACCGGCATAGGCGTTTTGGAGATACTCAGATCTTCAGTTTTGAATGCCAAATTATGTGGAAATGAAACTAATAAATTACATAAATCGACATCTATTGATTCGGACAATAAAGATGATTCGACTAAAGATGATGGGGCAAAGCGTGAAGGTATACCATCCATAGCGCTCTCCTTCATACAATAATAACTTATTAACCCGTGGAATATGGAAAAACGTGCGGTAAAGTATAGAGTTAGTACCGTAGTAGTTATCGTGTAGCGGTCCAGTAAGTTGTTAGAATTCCTATAGGTTTACATAGAGTAATGGATACGCTACTAATAATATATAAATATTCTGTGCATTTCAATGTGCAATACTATTCAATCCAATTCAAAGAGCTCCTAAAAATTGTCTCTTAAAATTTCACTGATTTGATTTTATATCATGTCAATAACATGGTACTACTGTATTATTATTATAGAAATGGTCTTAATGATGTAAATTTTATTTATTCTTTAATCCTGGCAACCATTAATTATGAAATTATTACAGTATTATCAACCAAAAATCGAATTCAGCCCTACACCGAAAATACGTAATAAGACCCTAGGCCTACCCATAGAAACAGGGGACTATAAACCTGCCGAACTCCAGAGAAGTCCCCTCCCAGAGGTATTTCCAATCATAAAGCAAATTTATTAGATGAAATCCCTGCAGTGGTATGGAAAAAAAGTAGTGAAAAACAGACCATTACTAATTGGTTATTTGCAATCGTATGCTGAACTGGGGAAAACCACCAGCAATTTGGACTAAAAGTCACCTAAAGCCTCCCCCCCCCCCCCCCCCCCACGAAAGGATAATTTTGTAAACCAACAAACTACCGGGGAGTCTCCTTGTGGTACAGTAGCTGCCAAATGGAACATAATGAAACTGCTGCGCAAGAGCCAAAACGGATTTCAACAAAATAGATCAACAATGGATTCGATCCCACCTGGACGTCATTGCCGACTTTGCAAAAGCTGTGCCCAACAAAAAGTTATAATAATATGAAACCACTTATTCACCCATAACACCAATAATAAACTATAAATATACCGGTCGCATTTCCCTATGGGTGTAACTGTCCTACCCAAATTAGTAGCTAGAGTGTTTAATTAATCACTGTGGCCGTGATGGTTCATGGTTCATGTACACTACCCTTTCATTGTAGCGAATGGTTAAAGACGGCCAAGTACGATAGGGTTGAGCACAGTGGCAGCATAATATGCTGCCACTGTATTACACTGTATTATTCCACTATTCCACTGTATTATATTATAGTGGTATTGACAGTTGGGAGGCCAATGAGGAGGTAAATTGCGAGTAGTATTTCCAGGTCTATCTTTTACCTGAGCCGCTAGCTGAATGGTTAGAGCGTCAGACTTCCAACCCGGAGGTTACCAGTTCGATCCCACCTGGACGTCATTGCCGACTTTGCAAAAGCTGTGCCCAACAAGAAGTTATAATAATATGAAACCACTTATTCACCCATAACACCAATAATAAACTATAGATCAACAATAGCTCAGATAGGCCTACTTGCGCTACGGAGACTAATTGAGGGAATTAAGTAAAAGAATCTCCCCGCAGTCATAACTTTTGTGGACTTCAAGAAGGCATTCGACTCAATCCATAGAGGTAAAATGCTGGAAATCCTAAGAGCTTAGGGAAAACCATAAGTAATTGTGGTTTATATTGGGTCGGTCGCTATATTGTGACACAGAAGCTCAAGTAGCCATACTCTCACCAGATGGCGAAACTGAGTTATAGATGAACTTACGTGCCCGGGTCACCGGTGGAAACATATCAATCGGGGGAGGTTGAGACTGATCTATTATCGAATGACCGAGAGAAAATTTAGTTGCCAATATTTCAGCCACTATATTATAGATTGCAAAACAAACAATAATATAAATATATAAATAAATAATAATAAATTTTCTCTCGGTCATTCGATAATAGATCAGTCTCAACCTCCCCCCATTGAAACTGGGTTATTCTCAATTCTGACTGGCGTACTGCAAGGTGACACATTGGCGCCAGTACTATTCATAACTCTATTATACTGTACATTACTGTATTCATAACATATCAACGAGGTCGGCCACAAAGGGAGAAGATCTGGGATTCACACTTCAAGAACGCAGAAGTAGTATATATCCGGCAACTACAGTCACAGACACCACCTTTTCGGTTGACATCGCCCTGCTTTCAATACACTAGCAGATGCACAGCTTCTACTGAATAAAGTCGAGAGGGCTGCTAATGAGGTTGGACGGTGTTCGGACACTTCCCCCCCGGACACTTCCCCCCCGGACAGTTCCCCCCCGCTCAAGTAGGACACTTCCCCCCCGGACACTTCCCCCCCAGACACTTCCCCCCGCGGACACTTCCCCCCCCCCGACTGTTCTTAACTTCGCACATTCGTATTTTTCATTTTGTAAGGTAAACGGACCGCTTGTATCCAGATAAGTTGTATCCAATTTTCCTTTCGTAGCTCAGAAAGTGATCTTTTGCATCCCGATTTTACATTTTATATCCAAGTTTTATTTATGGGTTTTATCAATGCAATTACATCGTATTGTTTGTTAATCTTTAAACAATTAATTATATTAGATGACCTATAAATTCCATCCCCGGAATGATATACTGTTTTTATTAACTATAGAATTATCTGATGATACAAACATGAATTAAATATTTCAAAGTGGTCTTAAGTCTTTCTCCACGGGCACTCAGGGAAATGCCGGGGTCTGGGGTCTATAAAAATGTTTCTTTTATAATTTTGAAAAAACTTGTCTAGATACAACTTGTCCTGTAACCATCTTTAACTTTTGTTTATTGCTTTGATGCATCCAGATTAATTTTAACACTTTAACTGGGGGGGAAGTGTCCGGGGGGCAAGTGTCCGGGGGGCAAGTGTCCGGGGGGGAAGTGTCCTACTTGGGCGGGGGGGAAGTGTCCGGGGGGGAAGTGTCCGGGGGGGAAGTGTCCTAGATCCGGTTGGACTGTATAAAAATGCTACCAAAATGGAAGTCATTGTTAATGTTCAGTCATGTAAAGTCATGTTAATGGAATCTTGACCACAATTGATAATAATCCACACTAATCCATGTACAATTGACCTTTTCAGTCCACAACAGGAACTGAACACCTACCTGGTAAAAAATACCCGGTATTTAAAAAAAACCCATATCAGTTTAATTGTAATATAATGCAGAACTAGAGACGGGCCTAGCGGCCCGTGAAGCAAGTCGTAGGAGACAATACGAGTCAAGAAAAAGCTTTTTGTTCTGTCTAATAATCAATTAGCGTGAGGGTAGTCCCGGTGGTGTACGAGAAATTTTCTAGACAACTTCAAACTATAATTATTATGTTGTAATCATCCAATGAATTATAAAAGCTGTTGTGATTATAGAAGATAGAGAGCAGTTAGCGAAATGACTATTTTATTCTATCGGATAGAGTAGTCAGAGTCTCAGAGAGGAGTCGAGGTGTCAATTGATTAATAATAATAACAGCAGTTGTCATGAATTCAATACAATCGCGCACAAGAAGTGATAAGACAAATTCGTTCTTATTTTTGTAATAAATAAAACAAGTTGAGATGTTTCAATGTAAACCGCGATTAACAATTTACACTGTTCAATGTAAACCACGATATTAATAAAATACAACAATTATATTATTATTATAACAGATTTTTATATTTCAAACTATAATGTTAGCCTTATGGAGAATCATTATGAGGCTGAGTAAACATTCAGCCTTATCAACATACAGCCTCCACAGTATTAATGTTGGCGCAAAGATTTCAAAATAAAACAATAATGCAATGAGAGCATAGTACAATACACTGTGTAGTCAACACACTGTTTAACTAACAGTCATTTAGCTTGCACGCCAATTAATTAACATAGCAAGGATGCATTGGGAAGAGTTATTCAGCTGAGACTGTAGGTCTAATAGTTAAACCAGTTTATGTTTGAATACTGTCTGGGTTGTAGAGTAGAGTGATAATAAAACTTGGCACAGACAATACTTCTTTGTTAGTTGCCCTTCCTATTGAATGCATTACCAGGCCATCTCTATACATTTTTCATGAGTGCCAGCTGGTGTTTTATCATTGCGCCTATGGCAAATTTCGTGTTTTGGGGCTATTTTTCGAAATAAAACAAGTTGAGATGTTTCAATTTAAACCGCGATTTCACAAGTACCCTTAGAAATCCATTTTCATGGTCCATGCAGCCAGTAGTCAGTAGCTTTTTTTTCTTACAGTAATCAAGTCTAACGACTTGCTAATTACGTAATTTGGCAAACCATCAAATCACACGTTTTATAATTGTGAAAAGTATAGACACTGTAATTTAGTTTCTACTAGGCCTACATCTGATACACTATGGAGGTGCCTAAATTATGTAGGAGTTGGGAATAAAAAGGGTTAGGGTTAAAAAAGGGTTAAAAAGGGTCTCAGAACGGTGTAACAATTTTACGGGTCTTTGTAAAAAAGACAGTAAAATATTAGATTTAGCCTTTCTCATTTTCTTGGAAACGTTGGCGGTGAGACACTACGTGACTACGACTTTGTTTACTACCTACCTTAGTTACCATGAAAATGAAAACGAAATAGAAACGAAATTATCTCAGCTGTTTCTCATCAAAATTCATATATTGTTACATATTTGGAATCCTCGCAACGCAAACTTTATAATAATATGAAAAAATTACGACTAATGTGAAGAATGGCCACGATACGGAGAGTGCGATTTCACAAAAGACACTTTTTTAAAACGCTTATAAATAAAATGAAAAGGCTAAATCAAAATTCCGGCTTCATGGGGACAGCGACGGTGAGTTTAACTACTGTAGTTGATAGTTTCAAATTTCAAGCAATTTGATAAAGATTTGTAGAATTTTTTTTTTTTTGGGGGGGGGGGGTGGGGTCCGAGTCATAATGCAGAGAATGACACTGGGTCATGGGTAATACAGTAGTAATAGTATTAATATTACTGTTATCATTTTTCTCAACTACAGAATTACTTAATTAACCATTCGACATTCACATACTGTTTACATTGTAGTAGCAAACTGTATGGGAAAAATAGAATATTATGTATGTATAGGATTTATTCCGGTAACGCCGCGTGTCAAATCATTGCATCATCATTTGCCAAAACGTTTTGTGATTGGTCGGCCATATACTGCATTTTAAAGTTATTTGCGAATCAAAAATAACTAATCATTTACAACTATTTGCAATTAATTGCACTTGAACTACAGTACATCAAAGTAACAAATTAATATAATTTGTGTGTGTCTGTGTATGTACCAAAGCGTTCTGAATCATATAGTTTAGTTAAAAGTATGTAGAACGCCTGGAATGTTTCTGATTAGTTCATTAACTGTCATCCTGTTTGTTCAATTTATGTGTGGTACTGTTCACGTCGTACGGCATTATATAACACCTTTTATTGGGAATTACTGAATTAATTTATTGCTGTATTTAGTAGGCAAAGCGCAATACCTGGTAATTGAGTTGGTTATGTAAAGAATACTTAGATTACAACACATGCTGCAGCCGCACCACCACGCCCGCCCACCCTGGACACGTTGTCAGTTTCTCAGTTATTCCATATTCTGATATTCAGTGCCACGTGTTACGTGGACGAATCATAACACAGGAATATTATTATATTACCGTAGCCTATATTCAGTTTAGCCTTTCATTTCAGCCTTTACTGCTTTACAGCTTTAGGCAAACATTTCGTTACCGCCACGGAGTCTCCACTCCAGCCTGTCAGCACCACTTCACACGTTCTGACTCTGTACTGTGTACAGCTGTACATGCAGACAGGTGTAGGTACCGGTCCTTCAGTACTGTAACACGTCCAGACGTCTGTCTGTCTGTACGTCAGTACAGCAGTACGTGACACGGTGACAGCATAATGCTGTATTGACATAGGCCTATGCTACTTTTTAAACAGTTAAATTCAACTTTTAATTTGTAAATTCAACTCTACAGACTCTAATACTGTAATATAGCAGGAGACCCAGAATTGCCCCAAGACATGACTGCATCACTGCATGACAGAAGGCAGAAGGGGTGTTTTTATTGTTTTTATTAACAGATAGGCCTAGATGTGATGTAACTCGAAAAATTAACCCTCATTACCTGATTACAGCCAGACCAGCAGACAGCATTACCGCGGTGTACCGATGGCAGGATTGAATAAAAACTTTCACCATTGGCAGGTTGGGATTACATTTTTTAAAAAGATGATTATAGTGATATAATTATATGATTAACAGATTACAGATTAACTGATTAAGGCAGTAAGGTGATTACATTTAGGAATTAGCTGAAATACTCTGACTGGTATATAATTGATAATTGGACCTATTACATTACTGTAATGTATTAAGGCCATGATACACCACACTGCCACAGGCTGACAGGAGCGGCGAGCGGCCGCGGCAAGCGGCCACTTTTTAAAAATTGAACACATTATTTTCTATGGGTGATGATACACCACAAATGGCTGCTGCTGTGCTGCCGCTCGCCGCTCCTATCAGCCTATAGTCTGATAGTGTATCATACTAAAAGTCGCCGCTCACATCGGCCGCTCGCCGCGGCCGCCCGCCGCTGCCGCTCGACTGTGGTGTATCATGGCCTTAAAATTACCGCTGTAGGCTGGTAGGCCTATGCCTGTATGTCAGTCGGTGAGAAGTCAAAAATTGGACTTCAAGTCCAATTTTAGACTTCAAGTCCAATTTTGGACTCCAAAGTCCAATATTGGACTTTAGTACAACTCCAAGTGTACCCATGCTGCCATACTGTATATCGGTATTTAAATCAAAACTGCATCCCGTATCAGTACATATATATTACATAATTACAATGCAACATTATTTTAATGATCAAATTAATTATTATCTGTATTATAAACAGGGATCGCACACGTACAGTCAGACATCAGCAGTTACTTTTTGCGGTAGTGGTATAGCTTTGCGGTAGCCTTACTGCCTTAGCCGTGTATACCAGTATACCGCGGTAGCATAGTGGAGTTATAGCTGTATAGTTCATTCATACCCACCCATACAGCCATACCTGTGGTATTTTCGTATGGCAAAAATAAGACTACTGTAAACTGTAACCTGTTATGTTATTGAGTTAATGTTTATTGACTAATTGTTATGATTAGGTTCACTGTGTCAAGTACAATGCACACATCTCTGCATCTCCAACCAAACACTATATATATAACATTGGAGTTGGAGGTGTCTCATTCAGTCATTGGTTCCCCCAAGCTTGACACTAGAACAAAGCCGCCTCCGCTTTGCAGGACATCGCTTTAAGCCGTGAGGACCAGCCAATGCACCTCATGGAGTGAATAAGCATGGTGGACAGCCCATAACTTTCTTGAGACGCATCTTTCTTACTGTCTTAAAGGACACTGGCCTTGAAGATGCGGATGATCTAGCAAATGTCATGGGTGACTGGGTGATAAGGCTGTAAGAGTGTAAGGGAGTTGTGGAGGCGCACTTTTGTCAACAAGCCGGCACAGCATTCTTAATACATAATAGGGCCTATATATATAATGCTGTTGCAATGAATCACGCCGATTGTAGTAGTAGTATGTGGTGAGGTTATAGGGCTCCTTCAATTGGTAAAGTCAAAAGTGGCCGTTTATTGTTTTAGTTAGAAAAGCCTGCATCTGTAACCCGTTCCTTTCCCTCAATTGGTTTATGATTATGACGTGTGTTACTTGTTACTTCTGTACTTATTATGTGGAGACCCCAACACGTTAATCAGTTACTAATCCCATTTCATTATCCTGTTATCCAGCCGTTTTATAATACCCTTCCAGCCTTCCTGTTGTATGGAAAAATTAGAAGAGATGGTGGTAGCATCAACTTGTAGTACCGGTATTTCTTTCTGATAAGGCTCCCATAGCCTTAGACGAAATCGTAGCTTGTACTGTAGTTAGCCTTAGCAGCAGCTGCAGTTGGCTAACCTGGCATTGCTACCAGTATCCACCAAATATAATTTGTAATTAAATATTTGTTGGAGCATAACCTAATCTAGTCCTAAAGACACTATAAAGTCCTGGGTACATAAGGCTGTAAGTCAGTACAGTAAGTAGTCATTACACTGAAGATACATACAGAGCTGCAAAGGTAACTTTCCATAACTTAGCAGCTGTCTGGCTGTCTCTCATCTGTCATGCTTCATGTACCTTTAAGTTCGATTCTCAATGTCACGTCCAAAATTGGACTTGAAGTCCAATATTGGACTTTTGTAAAAATTCAAACCTTATAAAAAAAGTTCCCCCTGGTGAATTTTTTGATATATTTTCGATTAAAGAAAAAAAATCCCGCCCGATCCAATTACCCAAGGCCCTGGAACAATTGGCTGATTTGAAGTCCAATATTGGACTCACAGAAGTCCAATTTTTGACTTGAACTGGAGTCGAAGTCCAATTTTGGACTTCTCACCGACTGTATGTCATGATTATTATACAATGGAATAAGAGTAAGACTGTAAGAGTACCTAAGTAATTCCAACTCCATATTTCAGTATTTCCAAACCTCCCTCAAAAGCTGAATTTTAGTAAAAAGTTGAATTTTGAAAAATAAAGTTGAAATTTTAACTCAAATATACCTGTATACGGTCTGACGGTACAGCGGTAGGCAGTAGGCCTACTCAATATCAATATAATCACAAACCCGCTCAGTAAAGACGGCAAATCCGCAAAGAAACTAAGATCTTAACTTTTTACTTTTAACTTTTTTAAGATTTAAACTTTAAAAGCACATTAAATTAATAAATGAACAATATTTGACCAATAGGCCTACTGCATATACTGCATATATGAAATTCTATAGCATAATGAAATGTGCTGACAGAACATATAATAACCTATTAGCTGTCTTGTAGAATTGCTCAATACGGCATACGAACTTCTAAATTAATACGAACTTCTAAATTAAAAGCATTTCGATCTCCCTGTAACAGTGTAAGCTGTAACCGTAACCCAAATTCGTAATCCAAAATCCAACTACCGGTACTCGTAACGAGTGCGGCCCAACTTAACTTCCAACTTCCTTTCATGTCACTTATTTTATTTTATTATTAAATTTGATTTACATTACAATAGGTACCGGTAATTCTGTTTAGATCTGGTTCTGATTGTTTTGTGTATCTTTATTTCTGTATTTAGTACCGGTACCTATGCTTTATTGGTTATGGTTCGCCGTAAACTCTTAAACATGTAGGCCTATACCGGTACTGTAGGTATGATTACTGTTCATTACGTACCTACTAACGTATACGTACGTATGTATTGTCATGACCCTTATTGGGATAAACAGATAAAGCAGTAAAGGCTAATCTGAATAATAATAATTATTATCTCGGTCGAAAATATAACTTCTCCCCGACAGCCCGACTGTATTGAAAAGGCGTCTCTAGATTTCTTGATTTGAAATTTCTATTGAACACGTTAGCAGTGTGTCGGTTTACTGTTTATGTTGGTAGATACAGCTATGAAGACTTCGTTGTTGATAATTTTTGTAATAACGACGGCTTGCACTCGAGTTGGCGGGGTGGCGGTTGTTTCCATAGATATGGGTACCGAGTATATTAAATCAGCGATAGTAAAACCCGGCGTTCCTATGGAGATCGTCTTAAACGAGGAGTCCAAACGGAAAACCCCTGCAGTTGTTGTAATCAAGGAGGACGAGAGATTATTCGGCGATGCTGGGTTGGTAGCCTCAGTTAAACTCCCCAAGAACTCGTACAGCCATCTCCTCGATCTGATGGGTAAACGAATGGACAACCCGCTGGTACAGCGGTATAAAGAGATGTACCCCTACCATAAACTAATAGCGGACCCGATTAGGAACACTGTACTGTTCCAACACTGGGGAACCGATGAACGCTACAGCGTGGAGGAACTGTTCGCCATGATGTTGAACCACACCCGCCAGGTGGCGGAGGTCTTCGCAGAGGAACCAATTAGCAGCGCGGTGATAACGGTTCCGGCGTACTTCAACCAAGCGGAACGTCGTGCCGTTATGGAAGCGGCCGAACTTGTAAACCTCCGAGTTCTCCAACTCATATCGAGTTCGGCAGCCGTCGCCTTGAACTATGGCGTCTTCCGTCGCAGCGAATTCAACGAATCCCCGCAGTATATGATGTTCTACGACATGGGAGCTGCGGCGACCACCGCCTACGTAGTCGAGTATAAACGCGCGCCGCATGTAGAGGGAGGCGTGAAGGACACCGTGCCACATCTGTTTATTCGCGGCACCGGATTCGATCGGACACTCGGAGGGTCTGAGTTCGATCGACGGATTCAAAAACTTCTCGTCGAGTTATTCCGCAAGTCGAAACGTCAGCCGTCGGTCGACGTTGCCGAGAGTCCGAAAGCGATGGCCAAGTTGCTGAAGGAGGCGAAGCGCGTCAAGCAGATCCTGAGCGCAAACTCGGAGACTTTCGCGCAGATCGAGAATCTATTGGAGGACATCGATCTCCGGGTGAAGGTCTCCCGAGCGGACCTCGAGTCGGCGTCGGGCGACCTGTTCGCGCGGGTTGCCGGGCCGGTACGCGAGGCCTTGGCCGCGTCCGCCGTGACGCTGGCCGAGATCGAGGCGGTGGTGCTGGTGGGAGCCGGGACCCGGGTGCCCCGCGTGCAGGAGGAGCTGCTGCGAGCCGTCGGTAAGGAAGAGCTCGGCAGGGGGCTGAACACGGACGAGGCGGCCGCGCTCGGCGCCGTCTACCAAGCCGCGCATCTATCCAAACTGTTCCGAGTTAAACCGTTCGTTGTTAAAGAGGGCGCGGTTTACCCGCTGCAAGTCGAGTTCGATCGCTTGAAGGTCACCGAGGAAGGAGTCGAGGAAATTAAACCGGTTGTTCGAACACTTTGGGGGAGGAGCACTACCTACCCGGGGAAAAAAATAATGACATTCGCGCGGATGGCCAACGATTTTACCTTTTTCGTTAATTACGGCGATTTGGAGTCGATTGTCGACGATGTCGCCGCGTTCGGTTCGACCAAACTCGAGTCCGTCGGACTGTCCGGTGTTTCGGACGCCGTCGCGAGACATTCCGACGACAAGTCCGACTCGAAGGGGGTCAAAGCGCACTTCCGGTTGGACGAGAGCGGGTTGCTGCGGATCGACGAGGTCGAGAGTGTGTTCGAGGTGGAGCCGGTCGAGTCGCCAACCGCGTTCGAGCGTCTAGGGAGCACCATCAGTCGGTTGTTCTCGGGTTCGACGCCGGAGGGTGGCGACCTTACGAGTAACATAACTGAGAGTTCGGCTAACAGAACCATCGAGTTGCCGGTTCCGAAAGAGAATAAAACTGTGGAAGTTAACGGGACCGAAACGGATAATTCTACGGCACCGAAACCGGAAGCGAAGAAACCGAAACCAACGACGGTGAAGGAGCCGCTGACCTTCGTGTCGGAAACGCGAGACATCCAGTCGACGGTAGCGGATGCGGTCAGACAGTCCAAAGCGAAACTGAAAGAATTAAAAGATAAAGACGAGAAGAGATTGGCGACCGCCAAGGCGAAGAACGATTTGGAGACGTTTCTGGTCGACACGCAGGATAAGTTAGAGCAGGAGGATTATATGTTGGTCTCCTCTGTAGAGGAGCGAGAGGCGATATTGAGCGCGATTGGCGAGTCCAGGGACTGGCTGTATGAGGACAGTGATGGTGCCACCAGTAATGAGTTCAACACGAAGAAGAAGAACTTAACGACGTCCTGTAAAGATATATTCTTTAGGGTTTCTGAGAGGAAGTCGTGGCCGACGATGTTGGAGGAACTCGACAATTTGTTCAACGCTTCACAACATTTTCTCTCAGTTTCCCGTTCGTTGTCTCTAGATGACCCGGTCCTTCTTCCGGCCGAGTTGACTAAACTAGAGGAGTTACTCAACGAGACAATCGTCTGGAAGAATGACACCGTTAAGGAGCAGGAGTCCATGTCCCCGAAGGAAAGCCCCGTTCTGTTGTCAGCCGACATTTCTTCCAAGTTTACTATCATACAACGGGAGTTGGGCTATTTGTACAACAAAGTGAAAAATTATAAGCCAAAACCGAAACCCGAGCAATCGACCCCCAAAGATAAGCCGAAGGGCAACGCCACAGACGTTCCGGAGACAGTTGGGGAGGCCGATGTGGATGGAGACAAGGTGGTAGACCCCGATGCAGTCGATGATCTGCCTGGTAAAGATGTCGAGCCCTCTATAGACGAAGACGATAAAGTAGATGGTACTGCTGGTGGGAAGGTTGATACTGACGGTGGTGTTGGAGTTGACATTGATGAAGTTAAGGTTGATATTGATGACGTTAAGGTAGACAGTGGTGATGCAGATACCATTGATGATACTTTAGACATTTCCCCGACTATTTCCGATAAAACAACTGCGAAACACTCCGTTGATGATTTATAACCAGCAAAGAATATCTTTAGTGTGTTAATTTTTCTTCTTTTCACAACTGTAGAAGGTATTTGTTTTGTTTCAACTTGTTGCTTTGTAGAGGAAGATCTGGGTGGTCGCAATAATTAATTGGAAATATAATTGGTGGCTGAAAGAATATTGTGCAATTAGCTCGTCTGGGGAATTATTGTACCAACTCGATGTTGTTTCGAACACACCGTTGGTTTTTTTTAATCATCTTAATACACAAACAATACCATTTTTGCAGTTAATGTTGTGCGTCTTGCGTTACTACAACTACACTAATACTAACTATCGCGTTTCAGTTGGAATATTAAGTAACATTTAACTTTTCTAGCAATGTATTTTTTCTGAACGGGTTGATATTAGCGAATAGAAGAGAAATTGAATCAACATTATTTTTTTATATATTTAGTATTTATTATATTTGTTTGTGTGTGTGTAGAGTGTGTGAGTTCATTGCTATGGTTAAAAGGTTTCACACGTTTTCATTTATTAAAGTGCTATTGTCTTTGGATCTCTTCTACTCACAAAATTATAACTCCTTCCTTTAATTGGTAAATTACTAATTTATTGTGTGTTACAATGAAAGCAACGGAAATATTAATTATTGTTTAATTGAATTAATCAAGCAAGTTAAGTATAAAACCTTACCTGTAGTAGGTGTGTGTGTACAGCAGAAAAAAATTAAAGCATTTTTGTTGCATTCAATCAGTTGACTCCAGTCATCTAATCGGCCCATGTGAAGGATACCAGACTTTCTACCGTTATATTTCACTTTGCAGTTACCCCCGCCCCATGTGAAGAATACCAAGTTTTCACCAAAAACATAGGTTACAGAAGGGCTGAATCTAACCAAAACAATAAACGAATTAGTATATGTACAGGTTATAAGACAGAAATAAGCGCTATAAAACACTTAATAAAGATAAATTAAAAAAAATAAAAAATCTTCATATATAAAGTTCCAATAAAAAGTCGACCGAAAAGTGAAATCCTGGTATTCCTCACATGGGCGATCTAATCGGTAGGAGAACACAGTCCTTGTCAAGAATACCAGGTGCTCACTTTCCGTTCGTCGTTTCATTGGAATTTGAAGAATTTTTCTTTTTAATTTCTTCATGTAAAGTGTTTTAAAGCTATTATTATCTATCTTATAATAAATAACCTTTACAGATACTAATTCCTTTAAAATTTGTTTTGGTTAGATTCAGCCGTTCTGTAAACTGTGTTTTTAGTGAAAACCTGGTATTCTTGACATGCGAGTAAACAGCAAAGTGAAATATAAACGCAGAAGTATACTAGTACTTCATATGGCCGAGAAAACACCCACTGACTGTTTTAGCTAGGCCCATTAGCAGTAAGACCGAGTATCGAGAAGGTGACCTTTTCGTCCGAAGTTTACGAGCTCGCATACCGAAGTCTTGAACGCGTTTATGTTTGGCATTAAATCCCCAAACTGCCTTCACATCCTTGCAACACCCAGTCCTGGACATACTTGTGTCTGGCGTCGTTTGTTCTCTTGACAAACTTTTAAGGGTTGTATTTTGCACACCATCCTACCAAATGCGTCAACACTGGGGAGTTTACAGGGCACGATCAGTGCATATTACTGCACAACAACAATACGAGGCACCACGACTGGCTGATGGACGTTACATTACAAGGCGCGCAGTTTTGCCCTTTCTGCTAAAGCTTGAATTGTGCTGCATACAAACCCGTCCCTTCGATCAGCTGACTGCCCTCAATTACAGACCGATTACATTTAACATCTGCTGGTCGCTATTACCTTTTTCTTTGCTTTTACTGCTGTACATACCTTTTCTATCTTGATTAACAATTAAACTACATTTAATTATTTATTGTGTTTTATTACATCAGTTGGTTGTTTGTCCGTTTGGAAATAAATAAATTGGAGTTGAGCTGTTAATGCAACTGTAATTAAAGATGTAATATTATGGTTTTGTTCAGAAATGGAAAAAATGAGAAAGCGCGTCACCGGACTGCCTGTTCAATAGAAGTGGATTAGGTGGGATAGTGAATGTCAGGGACAAGTGGCTGAACTGGTTAGCGCTACTGATGAGGCCTGATAGGCTGAAACGTCCGTTTGGAAATCAATAAGCTCTTGCAATAATTATATATTATTATTATAATTATTATTTATGATTTATTAGATAATTTATTCCGAAATTTGTAACATTACTTAACGCTAACGCCATTTTTTCTTTACAGCGAGTTAATATTATGCAGCAAAATATAAGTTTAGAGGAAAATCACATTACAGCGCTGTACAATGTACTGTACCGGTACACGCAAGTAGCCTAGAGAACTTAGCCAGAGTCATATGGGACAATCTTAATAATGTTTACCTCTCAAATATTGTTAACATTAATTTTTTAATTAATTTAAGTTTATTAGCTATATCGGTTTAACATGGAATGGACATTTAGCATTAACATGGATTTTTTTTTTAATTGGTACCAAACTTTTCAATTTTAATGCTCGATCTATTCATAAATAATTATAAAATATGTTGAATTCCACGAACCCACTTCTTATGTTTCCACATTTCACGCGCATATAGTCATTATATTTCAAGGTTTTTTTTCCATCAACAGTCGTTTCGAAATGGAGTTTTGGAGTACAACTACATTCACATTTCGTTGCAATACTTTATACAGTGTGATGATCCGAGTGGCTTTGTTACACGAACGAATGTTAGTGAGTGAATGAAAATAAAGCCACGAGGATCAGAACACTGTAAAGTACTTTGCAACAAGTATGTATGTAGTTTTATTCCAAAATTGTAACAATACGTACATACAATATACATACATTATACATGTACATACAATATATTATAAGTGATAGAAACTGCACAAATTGAACTAGTTGCTGTATAAATAAATGTAAAAATGACTTAAATTATGTTATAAAAAAGTTAGCTTATATTTATGGCGACGTATGGAGCCATGTTAATAGTTTATAGCTACTGGTTATTAATAGATAGCGTTAGCGCGGAGCCAAGACCGAATTCATGACCTTTAATGTTGATGGAAACTTGACCACCATTGATAATAATCAACTATGGAAGGTTGACGACTTCCATTACCTAGGATCATGGATAGAGAGTAGTAAAAAGGACATAGAAGTTAGGAAAGCAAAGGCTTGGGTAGCTCTATCAAAAATGGATACCATCTAGAAATCAGATCTCCCCAGGCACCTGAAGACTAAGTTCTTTCGAGCCACAGTGGAAAGTTTTTTATACGGGGTGAGACCTGGACACTGACTAAATCACTTGAACAACGAATTGATGGTTGCTACACAAGACTACTAAGGGCAGCCCTAAACATCAGCTGGAGACAACACATGACATTCGCCGAGCTTTATGGTACAATACCACCTGTATCAACCACCCTCCGTGAACGCAGATTAAGATTCAGTGGGCACTGCTGGCGAAGTAAAGACGAGGTCATACCAGATCTACTTTTCTGGCAACCAACTCATGGAAAGCGTAGTCGTGGACGACCGGCCATAACATATATAGATCAACTTGAAAGGGATACTGAACTTGGGAGAAATGAAATTGCGACAACTATGGAGAATCGGGAAGCCTGGAAGGATCTCATTTCCACTGTCCGAGTTCGCTCGACCTAGTAGTAGTAGTTAGCGCGGTAGGTAATACAGTATGCCTACCTGGCTGTTAGGCAATTAATAATAAATACAAATTAATGTTTATGTGGTAACCATGGCGATCCCAAGTTTCAGGTTCACTTGCTTTGAACTACAACATAATAATAGTATATCACTAAATGTACAGGCTGTCATGTCCTCTAAAGATGTAAAGTGCTAAATAACAACTCGCTGTTAATACTAACGGCATTGAGTAATGTTACAATTTTGAAATAAAGTACTTTACATTGTTGTGATCCTCGTAGCTTTATTTTCACTCACTACTTCCGTTCATGTAACAGATCAGCACACACCAAAGTGCTACCTTAAACACCAATGTGCAAATTACTTCGTCTAGATGGTATCAACTGGTGAACTCACGGTCAGACGTCTGGGAAGCTTTTGTTTTTTGTTCCCTACAGTAAGTAGATATTAACTTTATGTTTATAGTTTATGTCATTGGACTACAGAGCATAATATACCAGTAATCGGTTTATCGCTATTAACTATTAAATAACTTCGTCCCGGTTAACACATAAACGATGAGCCTCAGACTTGGCAATGTCTGTCTATTTGGATAGTGTGGAGCGTTTAGAAAGTTGAAAAAACCGCGATATTATATTTGTATTCTCTGGCTTTAAGGGTTGTGGTTTCGAGCCCCGTAAGGATATCTTTCATGTTTTTTTAATTGGCGAATAAGACTTTGATTTACTTTTATTACTGTACTAGCACCTCCGTTTTTTACCTTACCTGACAGCCTGAGCGAAAGAGTCCATAATTAGCAAAACTTTATCTATCAACCTACTACATTAAGTACATACACTTTCCATCTCTCCAATTTATGGTTTAGTACAACCATATATGTCGTAATCGTATTCCATTACCTCACTACCTGCTCTGTCGCACATTCTGGGCTCTTATGAAGGTGTGGCTCCTGTGTTTCATATTGAATTCTGTGTAAGTCCTACTCAGCCAGCGGTATTAGTTCCGAATTGTCTACCGGTAATGAATACGATTATTGGGTGTTTTAAAGTACTTTCAGTTGATTGAATCGTAGGCCTACAGATCTCTGATCAGTCAATCAGATAGCTAGCTACATTGTAAATACGAATTCCTGGAGTATAAATTGTAGGCCTACCACTACGGTAGGTATTTGCAGATAAACTACTGATTTGAACATCCTGTATCTGCAGTAGACTTGAGTATAATGCAAAACAGACACAGGATTGTCTGACGGCTTTAGATCTTTAGAAGCGACAAACGGCATCTGCTATCAAACTACCGGTACCGTACTGCCGTAAGGAAAGCGTGCTTAAAATTATTTTTAAAGTACAGTAGCAGAGTACTGTAGAGTAGTAGCTATAAGCTGCTATCAGATAATTTAATAGTCTGGCGGCTGGGCGATTATCATTGTAGATTTTCCGGAAACGTTCCGGTACCACAATCTTGCAAATCGAGGTCGCAAGATGGAGGAGTAAGCCTAAGGGGCAAGTGGCTGATGTGTTCAGTCTGACTGCCTGATAGACCAAAACGTACGTATACACCCTAGCGCTTAAACCCGGGTTAAGCCTTCTTCATTTTTTCCGCTTCTGAGCAGAACCGTATTATTACCGGTAGGGCCTACCTACATCAATAATTACAGTTGCATTAACAGCTCAACTCCAATTCATTTAACGTGAGGGGTTTGGGGGGGGGGGGGGGTCGGGGTCGGTACTGGCTTAGAAGTCAACATTTTGAAATGCTTACTGCGCCAAAAAGCGAATAAGTAGATAAAAAAGTGTAAGATACATTTTTGGGCGGACTATGCCTATATTGGTATATATTTCTATATTTGGTGTCATCATATCCTCCCATTCATTATTTCATTATTTTACTGTGAATTGTAATAATTGTATACTTCTGTACCGTAAACTTGATTATACATTATACTTGTGATTGTGACCTACATACTGTAGTCGAGTCATGTTTGTTTAGTTTAAGAAGATATAATTTGTTTCTATTAGTGTTTCTATTATTGTTTCTATAGTGTTTTGGTGTAATAAAAAACATAAACTTCAACTTATTGAATTGTAATATTTAAAAAAAATTCATTTTTGACGCCCCTTAGCGGCCAGAGTCAAAATTTAAATTTTGACTTAAAAATGCATCTCCTTTGTTATGCTTTACGAATTTTTAAAGGAAAACAGACGTCTTTCTGACCAACAGTATGGGTTTCTTAAAGGACGCTCATGTACACTGCAACTACTGGATGCCATATTTAACTGGTATAAGGTCCTTGATGACCGACAATGTATTGACGTTGCCTTTTTAGACTTTCGTAAAGCGTTTGATTCTGTCCCACATCAACGTCTACTCCTCAAATTGAAGTCATTGGGGATAGCTGGCAACCTTTTGAAGTGGATTAGTTCGTTTTTATCTGGTAGATACCAACGAGTAGTAATTGGTGGTGAACATTCAACATGGCTATCAGTTGATAGTGGGGTTCCCCAAGGAAGTGTCGATGGGGTACTATTTTTCTTGGGATTTGTAGATGACATTCCTGCACTCCTAGGGCATTTGGCATACTTGTTTGCTGATGACTTAAAAGACTCTGCTGTAGTGGATCCCTCTATTAAACTCTCCGTGGGACCCCTGCAAAGTGATCTAGATATTTTGGATTGGTGGAGCAAGACCTGGCAATTATTATTTAATCATAAGAAATGCAAGGTAATGCATATTGGTCGCTCTAACCCCAGGTACACTTACACCCTCGGGTCACACACACTGGAGACAACCGAAACAGAGAAAGACTTGGGTGTGAACTTAGATGATTCTCTCCAGTTCTCATTGCACATAGCCACTATCGTGAAGAAGGCAAATAAGGTTCTGGGGCTAGTATATAGAAGCTTTAATCACCTCAATGAAGACATGTTCATTAGTCTCTATAAGTCACTTGTCCGTCCTTGTGTGGAATACGCATCTCCAGTTTGGTCACCCAGCCATGTAGGAGAAAGCCGCCTACTTGAGTCTGTCCAACGTCGGGCTACCCGTTTGGTAGCGGGCCTTCGTGACCTTCCATATCCGGAGCGACTGCGTCGCTTGGGACTACCTACTCTGGAATACCGACGTTCTCGCGCGGACCTTATTCAATTATATCGCATGCTAACGGGTGTTGATGCTGTCGATTGGCAGAGTTTCTTCTCCTTATCGTCAACTGTCTGTCGCGGTAACTCTTTAAAACTCACCAAACCGACCGTCCGTCTGAAAATCCGGGCCGATTCGTTCCACTTCCGAGTCATATCTCCCTGGAATGCTCTTCCTGATGTGGTTGTTACTTCCCCAAGTGTGAATATATTCAAATCGAACTTAAATGACCATTACAACTCTGCTACTAAGTTCTACCCATCCTGGTGGAATTAATCTAATCTAATCCACTTGTTCACATAATCTATCTAACTCATAATTACTGTAAATCTTATTTTGCCGTATATTTTATTAATCTTATTTTAACTTCAGTTTTTTTTTACCGCTTTTTATTTTTATTGAATTTCTACCGTTTTACTTTACTACTTATTTTATTTAATTTTCCCATTGGTTAAAAATTGTATATCGTATTTCCCCAGTTGCCCTATTTTTACTCACATGCTATGCAATCTGTTATGCATTAATCTTTTATCTTCATGTATTTGTATCGTTTTACTATTGTACTGTATCTGTTTTATTTAATTATCCATTCTCAGTTGTTTTTCTTACCTTTTTTTTAATGAATTTGTACTGTTTTACTTTACTTTTGTAGGCCTACCTAATTTATTTTATTTTCCAGTAGTTATACAATGTATGTATATCGATCGTATTGTTATGCTGTCACACATTCCGGAATCACAGTTCTCTGTTGTTCTATTTTACTCACATGTTGTGCAATCCCACTTTAATTATTATCTACCACTGCGTTGTACATTATATAGCCAATAATCTTATTCTGTTAACACCGTATAGATTACTTTTATGCCATTAATTTTTATTTATTTTATCTAGATAGTCCACGTGATATATAAACTTTTATTTACTTTGCGCCATTTTATTGTATTATGGAGACATGCCGTAAATGCTAAATGTATGTTGCATTCTACCTTATTGTGTGGTTTAAATGTTTTGAGTAATTTTTATATTTTTAAAGTTTAATTTCCGCGTACATATCGTGATTTATGGGACCCTATAAGTTCTCAACTTTCTTGTTCCTGTAACTTTTAATAATAATAATAATAATAATAATATTTTCAGAAGTTGTAACCTGCTTTTTGGAATCAGCATGGCCGATTACGTGAAAAAAATCGAGCAGAATTTTTGTGCCGTACTTTTATAGGAAAATAGGCCTACCGCTATTTTTCAAAATATTTTTCAAAAAAACAACTGTTTTTTTTCGTAGAAAATGTTATTATAGATGAACAATGCAAAACTAAAAAACTGCTCGAATTTTTTTATTGCGCACACTACTATGTAGCTTTCAGTTGATACCAAAAACTTACAAATTGGTTGAAAAATGGCGACGGAGATGTGTTTTAAAAATGAAAAAATACAATTCCGAGATAATTGCCTTTAAGTTTGAACCTTCCCACACAAAATCTGTCTGTTAATATGTGTGAATGTCTGTCAATATATATATATAGCAACACGAGGCCACAAAACAATGCTAAGATTTTTGCTATGGCGGTTTTGCTGGTCGCCGATTTCATTTCTGAGGTCAGATTTCACTTTTAATGAAAACTAGGTAGTCTGTTTGTCTGTCTGTCGGTCTTTCTGGCAATCCGTCAATCTGTCCGTCAAATATAAGAAAAGGGTACACCATTTAGCTAAACGTATAGTTATATGGGTTTTCCTGGTCGCATAATTAATTTCAAGTGTCAGATTTACCATTTGATGACTACCAAATTGTCTGTTTGACTATTAGGCTGTCGGTTATATTTTGACGGACAGACTGACAGGCATACGGACAGAAAAGACGAGGCGAAATTTAAATACGGATAGGCCTATCAGAAATGAAGTCACGGACCGAGAAAACCAATTTAGGAAATTTGTTAGACAAGTACTGTAGTACAGTATGTTTTATATTGTTTTGTAGACATTCTGACGGACAGGCCGACAGTAAACAGACAGACAGACAAATCTTTATTTATAATATATAATTTATAATAATTATATTAAAATATTTATTTATTTTATTTTTACAACAAAGGTTACGCAGGTTACTGCGATATTATAATATATTTCTTCAGGACCTGGATAAGCCTACCATTTGTGTTTTTGTATCATTATTAGTATTCAAATATAAATCAAAACTTGTAGGCCCACCATTTCCTCACGATGTCGATAATATGTCAATGTGTAATATTAGGCCTATTTATTTATATATTTACAATTAGTCATTATTTTCATTTGTAGGTCTAACATTACTTCACTGAAAGTGTTCTGAAATATTATTGTGGTAATCTTTACCAATTCATCTGAGTGATATTATATAACTTTGCAATATATAAACTGCAGCCATATTATTCGAATAGCATGGCTATTGCCCATGCCAACAGAGAAGGAGCACTGAAGGACATGTTTGATATGTTGATGTCGAAGAAGGGAGCCTCAGTACCCATTGTTGATGATTGGATTGACAGATATAGAGAGATGAAAGAATTTGCCGTCATTGAATTATTAAATTTGTTTATTCATAGTTGCGGATGTAAAGGGTCAATTACTTATGAGATGTTTTCTGCTGCTGAGTCACTCGATGTTTTAGTTGAACAAATGGTGTTGGAGTTTGACGATGTTGCTGATTATCCAATTATTCGAAGTGCAATGGAATGGAAGCGATTTAAATCTTCATTTACCAACTTCTCAGAGGCCATAGTTAAACAATGCGAGAATGCTATTATTTTCGACAACTATTTAATGCCAACAGTAACAGGATTTCTCATTTGCTTAAGTAATTCACATGTGAGAGCTTTTCGGCATACAGGAACATTAGCTGCTAACAAGTTTGTAACTGGTCTTGTAAAGACCACGTCAACTATCGCTTCTAAAGTATCCAAAATATGTCAGCAGTTGGATACTGAGTTAGTTAAACCATCAAATAAGAGATCATCTGCACGAATGGAGAGCTTGATGACCACCAAATCGGCTTTACTGGAAAAACTCAACAAAGTCGGTGATCTAGTTGACCCTTTAATTAACAAAATATTTATTGGTAGATACAGAGATGTGCACCATGAAATTCGTGTTTTATGCATCGCTGAGCTTGGCCATTGGATTAAGCTATGTCCTGCATTTTACTTAAATGACAGCTTCCTTCGTTATCTAGGTTGGTGTCTCTCCGATAGACACTCTGAAGTGAGACTCAAGTCAATTGCGAATTTGTCAAATTTGTACTCATCATCTGATAATAAAGCTGTATGGAACGATTTCATGGGGAAATTCAAAGCACGCATATTATCAATGGCTCTTGATAAAACACAGGAAGTTGCCATACATGCTTTGAATTTGGTTTTAAAAATAGTTGCTGATAATCCTGAAATGATCACTGATGATGAATGCCAAAATATATATCAACTAGTGTTTTGCAACAGCAGATCATTATCGAGGGCAGCTGCAAAAGTTGTTTATGAAAAATTGAAGCTTCAGCATAATGATGACATGGAAGACAAGGATAAAGGAATTGCATATCTTCTGAAGGATTTGATCAATTTTTTTATGGATCTTGATATGCATGAGACTACTGCATATTTTGTCGATGCATTTTGGGACTTAGACATATTTCAGCATTGGGATATCATCACTGATTTGTTACAATATCAGAATTACACTGATAGTGAAGATGATAATAGTCTTTCTGAGAAAGAGCAAGCGGTCCTAGTTGATATGATGTTGTGTAGTATTCGGCAAACAGTTACAGGGAATTCACCAGAGGGTCGGCCAGTTTCCAAGAAAGTGAAAGCTAAAGAACAAGGTCTTGCTTGCGATGAAAAACGTGATGTCACCTCTCATTTTATTAAACTGGTTCCTAATCTTTTGAGATCATTTATGGAAGCACCAGAACAGATTATGCATTTGCTGCAAATTGCTCAATATTTCCAGCTGGATGTCTATGCAGAGAATCGACAAGAGAAGTATCTCGATCAGCTGCTCAATGTACTAGGGGAAATAAGTACATTTCACAAGAATGTTGATATTCAAAAACAGGTAGCAAAGACATTCCATCATATTTGCAGTGAGGAATTTATATTATATCATAAGGGCAAAGCTTTTATTGATCGAATTTTAGACTGCATTTGTTTGGAATTTCGAGATGCTTGGTGTGAAGTAACTTCTCAAGAGGAACCAACGCAAGCATTAATATATAAACGGCTGAAAGCAATCCAATCTATTGATGCATTCTATCTTTACTTTGACATATCAAAACAAGATATCTATCCTACCTTGTTCAGGATATTATGTCTTATTTCGGAAGAGATGAATATCATCCCAGAGAATATCGCTGTGCATGCTCTTTCATCCATGCAAACATGTCTCATTTACAGAATATGCAATTATATCGAGTTATCTGATGACAATATAAAGGCTGAATTATGGAATGATTGTACTTGTGTTCTAGAACGTTGTGTTAATTTATCTTGCAGTCATCCATGGAAGATTATTCAGGAAGAGTCATTCCTTTTGGTTTGTGAGGTTTTGCTTTATTTTGCCGCACAGCCTAGTATTGTCAGTCCAGTTTCACATCAACCCTACATACCACCAAACAACCACATGTCTCGTCTTGCAAAATTTGTTGATGTTGTCATCTTTGAAGATGAAGTTGTTGCTGTGAAAGCTCCTCACAATCATGTTGTGGAGATGCGTCGAAAGTTTTTGCTTGCTTCATTTTGCAAGTTGATATCTTTCAATGTATTGCCTGTCAAATATGCAATTTTTGTGTTTCAACGATATTGTGGGACTTATGGTGATATAATAAAAGACACTATTGTGGAATGTCTTTCCTTCGATCATGTGAGATGCTCAAAAACTCTTGGTAGATCGATTCAGTATTTGTTTACTGACTATTTGCAACAGTACAAAAAACCATGCCTTGAACGCAACAAGAGGATCTATGAGAAAGTGATTACATTGGGGCGTGAGTTTATTAATCTTCTAGAAACTGCGGATATTATTGGATCTGTTATTAACTCTCGGGAATCCATTGCAGCCATTCATACAGAAGGTATTATATTTGCATTTAATCGCTCTGAAACTGGAACGGACTATCACAATATCAGTTACCTTGCTATTCTTTCCAGCTTAGGTTCCAGTGTGTTGAACCAAGACAGAGATAGCTTGAAAAACTTCCTAGAAAATGCCATTCCTGAGGACATTAACCTAGACAGCAATATTGTATCAGAAGAGCAAAGCCTGTTATTGCATTACTTTGAATTCCTCAATGTTGATCACAAACGTCTACAATTAAATGCTGGTGCAGCTGCTGCTACTAAAGCTACAAAGGAAATGCAACCTCCGCGAGAGCCAAAGAAGGCAAACATTGGAAATAAATTAAAAAGACGAGTCAAACGACCTTTAGATTTTGTTGTTGTGCCTGGTGGGGAACACAATGGAAGTTTCAATGATGATGATGACGTTGTCACTTCTATTAGCCAAGCTTCGTATCAATCATCGAAATATTCTAGTCAAAGAAAGCGAGTTATCATTCATAAAGAGAAAACAAATAATTTGAATTTACCTTTGAATGAAAGTAGATCTGCATCAGAAGCGAGTCTGGATAATATCACATTTGTGGCTGAAGAAATTGACCGTTTGTCACTGATAAATGAGGATCGTGGGATAGAGAATCCCATTATCCATTCATTAAGTCCTGAGTTTATTAACACCCCTAGATTAGATGTAAATATGGAGAGCAGTCAACATGTCAAACTTTCAAGTACAAATATTCAACGCAGTCCACAATATCCAGAGGATCAATCTTGTGATCTGGATAACCACAGCTCTGTTCCCATAGAACCCTTGGAGGAGAGTTGCAACCAACTGAGCGAACAAAGAGCTAGCATATTCACTGAGGAGAGATTCAACCCGGAATGCAACCCACTCAATCAGGAAAGAGTCTTCCCAGAGTACAGCCAATTCAGCCAGCAGGGAGCCGGCCGTGAGTACATCCAACTCAGCCAGCAGAGATCCAACCCATATTCCAGCCAACTCAGCCAGCAGAGATCCAACCCAAGGTCCAGCCAACTCAGCCAGCAGAGATCCAACCCAAGGTCCAGCCAACTCAGCCAGCAGAGATCCAACCCAAGGTCCAGCCAACTCAGCCAGCAGAGATCCAACCCAGAATACAGCCCACTCAGCCAGCAGAGATCAAACCTAAGGTCCAGCCAACTCAGCCAGGAACGATCAAACCCAAGCTCCAGCCAACTCAGCCAGGAGAGATCAAACCCAAGGTCCAGCCAACTCAGCCAACAGAGATCCAACCCAGAATACAGCCAACTCAGCCAGCAGAGATCAAACCTAAGGTCCAGCCAACTCAGTCAGCAGAAATCCAACCCAGAATACAGCCAACTCAGTCAGCAGAGATCCAACCCAGAATACAGCCAACTCAGCCAGCATAGATCAAACCCAAATTCCAGCCAACTCAATCAGCAGAGATTCAACTCAGAGTCCAGCCAACTCAATCAGGAACAGTACATATCGTACTCTAACTCTAGCCAAGAGAAAACCTTTCAAAAGTTAAGTGAACCAATCCAGGAGATACCCATACCATTGACCATTAAAAATATTCAACAAAGTTCACCATATGCAGAAATGCTCAGTCCGATTGCTGAGATTAGTCCTGGGTGTAATATAGTGGGAGATATAAGTCAACAACATACATCCATTGAACAACATACAGTCGATAGTCAAGATGGGGTCGAAAATGCAGATGGATTAGGTAGCGAAGTATGTATTGCAGGTCAAGGCGATGTCGGTAGTGGAAGTAGTGTCGGCAGTTCAAACGATACGAGCGTTACAGATGGTGAAAATTCTGTAGAAGCTTCTTGTAGTGATGGCACTCTCTACAGTGTCAAAGATGGTAACCACAAACTCCCAAACTTGTGGGAAGAACCAGAAGTGCCGAGTAGCAACAGCCAACAAGTTTATGTTGACCCAGTTTGTAAGGAATCGGGAATTCCTCTAACATCCTCGCCGGTATCCAAGAAATCCCGTTGGTCCGTTGGCATCCAGGGTCCGTTACGCTCATTGGGTGGTGGTCCCCAACGAATGAGATCGCGACAGAAACGCCTAACTTTTTCCACGGTGTTGGAGGATGCAAGTATATCATGTGACCAAGTAGTGTCAGATCATTCGGCCCTGAGTCAGCCAAGACTCCCAACCGGATACACTCCTAATTTCTTTGAGTCTACACGAGTCGATGAGTCTCCTAGCTACATGGTTGGACTAACCCGTAATACCCCCAGGAATGCCAGGGGTGCCCAACAATCGATGGGGATGATGAGATTGATGCCTTTGGATGAGCATCTCAGTGTCATTGAGGATGAACAAGGATTCTATTCTAATAGGAATTAATTGATTGTTGATGTTTACTGATGTACTTACAGTATTTATTACCTTCAGTGTGTGGTACCCCTATATACTGTTCCCTGTACTATACTTTGGATGAATCGCAGCCATTTGAATTCATTTTGGTACCATGTTAATTTGGCTTGGCTTTCTTATAAAAAATTTGGTGAATTTTATACGAAAATGGTCCATTGCATTGGTTATGTTATTTTAACAGAAAATTTGTATAAAACGGTTTAATACTTATTGTTTATCTCACTGTAATAATACTGTATGTAACACGAGCTGAGGATTATATGAAGTAAAACTTACATATTTATGTTGATATTGTAAAAATATATATATTCCACATCCATTCATCCATATTCGTCGGCATTCTACATTGTACAAGCAGCAGCGATGGACAGTCCAACGCTGCCACAACTCCTTGGAGACTTTTCTCGAATAAACTCAGGCTACATACTCCAAAGTTTAGCATTGGAGTAATCCGTGCTCCCCGGCACTCGCTAAAAGGTTATTAACGCACCCCCCCCCCCCCCCCCCCCCCCCCCCACCCCCCCCCTAACTACCCCTTTAACACTATTTTAATTGAAAAACGTAGCGGTAAATCTCTTTTTTGTTTTCTGTTCGAGATTGACCATTTTTATTATTTCCATCTTTGATTGGTGATATGTTTAAGTTTTCAAATTAAATCACATACTCTATGGTATATAACTAAATTTATAGAGAACTCTGTTTAATCATTTCAGTTTCTTTAAGCCCTTGCGTCATATTATATACATCCCTTCAAGTAGGCGAGCCGTATATTATACTGTAGTTTCCAATCGGCTGAAATAATTATTTTATCATCATATTATTTACTAGTGATATATTATGCAATAATTTAATGTGCTATCCCTACTGTATTGTTTATATATTGTATTAGGCCTACATATACACTACGATATAGACAGTGTACTGTAGTGTGTTATTTCCAGTGCACAATAAAACAGTAAACTGATTTATTATTCGCCTCAAGTTAAATGAAGTGTTTATAGTCTTTTGTACTATTCCGCTGCTATACTGCAGTTGTTGTTGTTCTGTGGTCAACTCTTATTGATTTTTTATGTTCCACTTTAAAAAGTATTACTTTTGGTTGAAATATATGTACACTATTTTTTACATACTGTAGTTTTTCTAAATTGTTTACGGTACTTTGGTTAATTATTAGATAATTTGTTAATAGTAATGGTAATTGTGTCTTTATTTTGTTTATATCAATATTACTGATACTTACTTACTTCCGTATACACACCCATTGGCCATTATACTCATATTCGATCGTGATCTGCTCTATCTATTTGAAAGGAATTACATTTTCTTTTCTTCTTACCTACAAACTGAAAGTGTTATTTCGCGATGTCTCGGTTTTCCTACTGTAGATACCGATGTTAAAGGCTGACGTGACCAACCGCGGTGCATTTCTGGCGAAATAAAAATACCCTCAACTTACAGAGTTGGGTTAAATTCCGGACAGACAATTATTTATTTATATTATTTATATTATATTACTATTTATTATTGAACTAACACATTTAATAATTAAAAATAATAAAAACATACACCGCTGCTTCCAATAATTTAAAATAAAATAGCAACAGAAATTACTATATTAAATATTAGAAAAAAATATTACAAACTTTGAACCACGAAAACCATTGTATGTCAATTAAACAATTGATCTAACTACAGTATTATTTACAATAATAAACAATATTGTGCGTAACACATGTTAGCAATGCAATGCAGCATAAGCAATGTTAGTAATAACATTTAATAAAATAGGCCTAGGGTCTCGAGATAGGAGTTTCATATTTCCCACGTCTCCACAGTTTATTCCGGATTTTGCAACGGAACTCAAGAGTAAAAATTGATCGCACCTCTCAAATGAGGCATAAAGGTAACATTGGTCATTCTTTTATAACTATATTGTTCAATGCATGTTAGTGTGAGTGTTAGTACTAATATTACTGTAGGTATATATGGTTTCTCATATAAATAAGAAAGTTTGTAACACTAATATACCAACAGGCCCCAGGCCAAGCCAAGGCTAGACCAATCAACAATTTTATACCAAGCGTCAAGGCATATTAAATACTCAAAGTCACGAACAAAGCCGAACTGAACAGTAAATGTTTAGTTTAAACTATAAACATTAAGGTTATGACTTTTTACTCCGTGGCTTTGGCGATATGTTTCATTGTAGAACGTTCTAGAATATGGCATATAAATGAGGCAGGCGTTTTTTAATACAATAAATTTTTACTCTTGATTTTTTAACATTTCCAACAATTTTGCCACACGTAAACAAACAAATGTCTACAACAAAACATTGAAAGTATTCATTTAAGCTGTTTCCTAGCAACGATTATTAATCTGTCTTCTCTGGCTCCCGTTCGAAGTACATAAAGTCCTATAATATAAAATAATAGGTTAATAATAGGTTATGCGAAAGGCATTAATTAATCGGCTCATTCCTCCCCAGAGAGTCAAAGTCAAATGTGCAGGTTTCGTAAACCATGTACAGTCTGCATTCAGTAAATCATTAAATCCCCGGCCTCGCTTTGTAACCTGCACACTACTGTCGAGGTCGAGTGGTCCAGATCGCTACTTATTATCTTCACCTGTCTATAAAATGGAGATGAAATACGACTATTAATCAGTATAGGCCTACTGCACAGTTAGTTGTTAGTAGGCCAACAGTACGTGATCTTATTAGTAGTTAACCTCCGAATATACAATTTACAGTAGTACAGACCAAATCGGAATGGTCTGTACTGTACATATCCTTTCCCTACGTCTGTCCATAAAGTGTATTATCCAACATACTGTAATTTTGTTACATTAATATAAATAAATCATTATTTACTTACAATTAGAAAAACTGCACCCATGAGTATAGCTTTCATTTTCACATCCAAATCCTTGGGAACTGAAATAGCAATTACAAAACATGAGAAACAGTTAGTTGTTAAGGTTCTACATTCTACGCAATCAAAATGGAGACGGAGGGGGGGGGAGGGGGGGGGGGGGGGGGGGGAGGGGGGAGAACTGGACGCAAAATCCGCCTTCGAATTAATATCCCGCCTCAATGTTAAATTCTCAATTTCGGGAAAGGAGCAAGTTTCAGTGGCACGTTATTTTAACCAAAACAATAAACTATACACAATAGAACAGGATACAGTTTTATTTTTGAGAGTAATCTGCTGTTATTTGCATCGAATTTCCCATGGTCGTTTTTCATGGTCATTGATAAGTGGTCGTGTTTTCTGTAACCTACAGTTTGGCGCCATCATTATGCAGTCGATAGGCGCACAGATGTTATCCTAATTTCGCTATCAAACCACTTCCATTTAGGATAGATGCCACAATGGAATGGGTTGGTATAGACTCGGCTTATATAGGCTACTCGGTATGCACTCTGTATAGACTCGGCTACTGTAGTTCCTTTAGTTATTAGGAAATACAGTAGGCCTAAACTGAGATTTGAGAAAATTGGTAAACCTTTTACTGGTATATATATACATTAGTTGTGTTCGTGTTCATCCTCCTACCTAATTCCAATTATTTAAACAAGTATGAATAAGTATATCCTAAGTATATCCTTCCTTTTGTAAAACAATGTCGATAATTATTATTATCACAAGGAATTAGTGCTCTTACAATTCTACAGCATTTGTTCTTCAGCAGTTATTCATCATAATAAAGTAGCGATCTTACGACTTACTTCCGTCCCCCAACTGGTATTCACTTAGCTACCATTAAGGATGCAATGGCTGAGATGCGCCCTGACAAGTTGATTTTAAAGCATTCGTGACGAAACGAAAACTATCCTGGTCCCCATGCTGGGATCGAACCCACGACATCCGAAAATATGTGAATCCAAGGCAACGGATATAACCACTACATCAAAGTGGGACATACAGTACTATCGCAATGTATTACTACACTAAGGTGGAAGTAATCTTAAGCTTTCCTTCTTCAGCAGTTAATATAACAAAAACAATAAACGAATACCAATAGCTCGGGTTCACTATCATTTTTTATAGTAATAAGCTAATTATTTGTTCCGATTTTCTCTGGATCACCATAAACTGAGGTGTCATCTTGCCCAGCCCACCGGCAGCGCCAATTTATTTAATGATAAAATAAGCCCTTAAGTAAAATACCTCCGTAACTTACATTTCACTCCAAAATTATCAGCAGTGGTAAATAATTCTTTACCAAACCCGCTGAACTTCTTCGCTATCTTTCCTATTCGTTTATCTGAGCCGCCATCCTTAAAGGAATAAACACTGAATGTTTTATCGCAACACCAAAACGCTCGGCACATACATAGCGGTCCCGATATCACCATTACAGGATTCCGTTCTCGGTCCAATACCTGAAATTTAACCGCGAAAATACTGCACCTAGAAAAGTTAAAAAATATTTGTTTTGCATTAATTGCTTAAAATCGTAGCCTACAAAATTCGTTGTCTCATTTGGTAATTAGGATTAAATTGACCAGAAATATATTTCCTTTGTAGTGCAATGAATTTGTATCGGGTCGTGAAAAATCCTGTATAAAGTTCTATCACCCATGACATTTGCTAGATCATACGCATCTTCAAGGCCAGTGTCCTTTAAGATGCGTCTCAAGAAAGTCATTAAGGAGGCCATTGCCCCCAACGGAAGTATCTGTTTTTGAAGTTTGGTAGAAAGGCTTTCTTGTGGTGGTGGTAATATCGGTTTTCACCATTGAATGATATTTTCATTATAAAACTGCACTTTACAACAACAATATTTATGGCCGATATTCATGACTCTCCGTTGTATAAAACAACATTTTCTCAATTTGATGATTTTCACTTTTTTCATCACTAAATTCCCTACTACTTTTTATTTTTTACTCATTTGTCATCAAACATATACCAAAATGTTCAGGAGCTTTAGGGCTACAATCGTGAGTACTGGTTTTGTTAAACATGGTCATTTGGATCTCCAAGAACCGATTTTGTAACTGCTACCCTTTGTCTATCACCAACATATCTAGGTCTATTTTGCCAAAGTCTTGAACGTTTAGTTTATTAAAGTTTATATATAAAAGCTTTATAAATAAAACAAAATATATTTGGGGTAATGGTCCTCTTTAATTCTATGGGACTTCCTAATACTGGACAGACTATTCCCCTTACTTATCCGAATGTCTTCACCTGACTTCCGGATCCATGATTCCAAATAGGCATAGTAGCAGAAGTCATTCACATGATCAAGCAAGCCATCCCTGGAGCTTATGCCCTTCGTGCTGCCTCTTGCGTGCTTTCAAAGTGCAATGTTAAAATTTCGGTGTTCTTGGCGTTTACAAAAAGACCAACACTAGAAGCAGCCTGCTCCAAATGAGCAGTTGAGCCATTGTGCTCCCTGTGGTGATTCTGACAGTACTCCTAAGTCATCAGAAAGGTCTAGATCAGTATAACGTACTTGAGTGTACGACGATACATTATATCAAAATAGAGCGATATGCCACTGAAATGAAATTCCATCACTATTTATTTTTATAACTATAATCACTATACTAACGTTTGGCGAACAAAGCCTATCACCTCTCCAACCGGAGACTCTATTGTTAGTTCCTGAGCACAACAACCACAACATGCGCACCAAAGACATCCATAACATGCACAACATTTGAATTCTTTAGTTACTCGAATAACTTCCTGTAAAAAATGTACCGTGAATTTCACTTTTAAACTGAAATATAAATATATTTTGTAAACAGATTTCTGCACCTTCTTTCTGCTTGCACTGTGTGTTATAAGACTAAACTTACTTTATTAAAGTTATCCACAATGTGCATAATGAATCCACGACGGTTACCACAACACTGCCGCATACAGAAACCAGATTCCTCGTACGCATCATACAGCCGATGGCCCTCCGCATTCCTCACAGCGTATTTGTTGTTTGTTTCCCAACCAGTAAATGCTGAAATATAAATTTTTGTAAGCTGTATTTGGATGGGATGGTATATAATTGTTACTTTTTATATGATGGTAGTATTTCACCGACCCTAACAAATACTGTTACCGAGATAATAACACCATAAGATAAAACTTCTGCTATTATGTCCTTTCGTTTTCCTCCTGTTTCGTGTTTTACTTTCATCGATAACTTCACATAGCACATAGCAGCGTAATCTGTACATCCATATCTGAGGCCGCTTTAACGCCTAGGCTTACTAGGCTGCAGCCTAAGGGACCCGGCTTAAAAGGGGACCACAAATTAATTTTACCCAAAGCAAAAGATGTGTAATCCAAAATTAATCCTTAAAAAAGTCCCTCGCACCCGCCACCTAACTTCCATTTTATATCACAAAAGTATAAACACGATTTTGAAAAATGCATTATGATGAAACCCCCAGTCTAGGTGAGCCTATATATGAGCGGTATAATTATTGGACCATCTATCGTTCAAATTTAAAATGTTTGAAAGCTAAAATGTTTCAAAGGTTTAAAATTCTACAAACAGACTGATTTCAATATTTCCCCTGTCAGTCACTAGGCGGAGTGACAGGGTCCACTAATGTATAATGGTCCCAATATACCACTTGCTGCCCAATAAAATCAGACGAATGTCTGAGATTGTAAACAATACGAGAGAAAAGCGAGGGGCAGCAATGCTTTGTTAAAAGAGTAGTTCTCTAGAACCAGATATATGATTTCAGGGCAGCGGTTTAAACCACTCCGCCATGGTGGGACCAATATTAAGCTTATAACGTGGTTAAGAATCTTAAGAATATAATAAGAAGGGGCATTTTGACGATATAAATGGCAACAAAAATTAGCCTAAATAGCAATGTAGATTATAAGCGAGGTTAACTAAACTAACTCGAACGTTGATTGGCAGGTTCGTTTGAAACTACAGAAAATTATTGCTTCGCGTCAACTGCCAATTGCCAAAAATATAACATTCAAAAGTTAGCAATTTTCGTCAAAATTAAAAAATACTGCTTAGGGGGGCCCCAGGTGAGAAAGCCAGTGGTCCCAATAAGGTTAAATGCGGCCCTGCATGCATACTATATTCTAAAGTATATGATTATAGGTTGAACTTACTCTCAAGCACTTCAACCACCTGATGAACCATTATTCGATCAATATCTATTAGACACTCCATACCAGCTGGACACACATCGGCTGTTTCTGTGGGAGTAATGCAGTCAGCTGGGCCCACACCAGCTGATTCTGGGGGAGCAATGTATCTCTCTTTAGAATCCATTGGTTGATATTAAATAATGTAATGTTTAATAAAGGCAAATAAGTAGACTAACTACCCCATCAATAGTACATGCTGGCGTATAATTAACAGTTATGGAACTTGGAAAACAAAAGTGTACCCGGTTGGGTACACTCTTTTTTGTTTAGAAGAACCAATAGAATTGTGCTAAGGTCTTAACAATCTGGTAATTTCCGGTTAAAAATTCTCATACATCTATCTAAACTGTAGAGGGAGACTAAAGTCTGTTACCAGTCTACAACGATTGAACAGTATAGGTAGTACAAGTAGTGGATTGAAAGGGATTTAATGATAGTATTAAATTCGTAATTCTAATTTCACAATTTTATTTGTAAAAATATTGCATATTACTATTATTTACTACCATATTCTATTAACCCGATTTTCAACAATTAATTTTATCCTTTTTTGTTTTGATGGTAGAGTCTGAGCCTTGATGTTCGTTGATTGTACTGAGTTTTTTTTCTCGAATTTGACGTTGTTATAAAATAAAAAAAGTATATTTTTGATGATTTTTTCCAAATTTAGTGTTTTGAAAATCTAGACCATGACCTACTACAGATACGACGCGCCGAACTGCTGCAAAGCCCCTAAATTTAGTGGCCCAGTAAATTCTCTTAGTTCGAACCCCTGAAACAATATGTCTAGCGCGTCGAAAGTACTTGTCCCTAACTAAAATTCTGTGTCTTTCAGAAGAGACAAATAAACATGTAATGTTTCCAGTAGTTTTCGAGATATGAGGAGTTCTTGGCACACATACCAACCATATCAACACCTTTCGGGATTGATAAAATTACTCAAAATACATCACCCTTCAAAGAATTTGGTATAACCATTAAACCATAATGCTTTTTGGTTTGTTGAATAAATAGAAGCTATTAGAAGAAATTAGAAGAATAATTTTCATTTATATTTTTTAATACATTAGATACTAAAAGAGCACCAAAAGTGCAAGTAGCTTGACATTTTCAAACATCCAAAAGCGATAAATTAACTTACAGTTTGGCTACTGAGGTTTTAGAATGTGCTGATTTCATTGGGAAGGTTTATTCCTCTACATCAAACATATAGAAGAGTTGTGTAATATAACAACATAGGCATGTTGTTATATGAGTTATTAGACAGTTATTTGTGCCCCGGAGCACGAAAAAAACAAGTAGTGGCAATGTGATAATGAAAATTCATCACAAAATCAAATTGATTTTATTACCATATTGGGTTTTTGGGATGCTGGTCACGAATATGACACTGAAAAATATCCTACCTTGCTAATTACGGCTTTTTTGGGTACGTGTCAATGTGCGGCCCACGAAAAATACAACTATCACAAATTTGATTATCAAAATTCATTACCGAAACAACCTGATTTTATGACATTTATGGGTTTTCTGGGACGCAGATCACGAATATGACATTCAAAAATATCGCATTATCCAACCAAATTCGATTTTTGCCGTTTGAAATTTTATCCTACTTGTTTTTTTCGTACCACCTACAAGCACCAAAACGATAGTTGCGTTACCAAGAATGATTTTTAACGAGTTGTATCGTGATCAGCGGCTTTGAAAACCAGTATAGCTTCAAAATTAAAGCTACCAAACCAAAGGCAAAATTTAACAGTTTGAAATTTTTGCTACTTGTGCAGTTGGAATGCAAACTTTATAGAGGATTGGATGAAATTTTGATGATAGGTTCATTATCGGACCTATTTGTGTATGCAAGGTTTTGATTGCTAGGGACCTGTTGGTTGCCTAGCAACAGTAAAATTATTTCTAGAATGAACGATCATATTCGTAGAATTCACTGAATCAAAATTATGTTGACATCTCATAGGGAGCACCTATTCGACATGCTTTCTGCAAAATTTCGCTTTATTTCGTTTAGAATTGTAGGAGAAGATACATTTCCTGCAAACAGTGTTTTTTTTATCATCAATATACTACTATTGCTGTGTACTTTGCCCAATGTTTCGCTTTGCGTTTTTCGTTATTAGGCTTCCTTCCCTGCATAGGCGCGAAAATTATTACAACAACATTATTGATAGCAATGGTCCGTCCATTATTGCCAGCTAGGGGCTGACAAGCTTGTTACTCTGTATATTAATTGATTTTTTTTAATATGACGATTTTAGCGTGTTGATTTTAAGGGGGGGGGGGGGGGGGGGGGGTACACCATTTTGGTCAAAAATATGTCGAAATTATTTTTATGATCTATTATAATGCACCATTGAATGGTGTTTCCAAATCTAAAAACCGCTATTTAATATCTCTTTTAGTTTTCAAGTTATAACAATTTCCATTTAGGGATTCCTATTGAAATTACTATTACTATATACTGTTAATGAAAGGTCGATTATCTCTAAATATTTTTTTTATGAAATTGTCAACTTCAAAACCCTACTACTTCTACAATTTTTGAGCAATTAGTCTGAAACTTTCTGTGGGTGTCTGCATAGCCACCCTGCATAAAAGTATCAGACAACTTTTCGAAATTATTTGTTAATAAAATTTAATACTATTTATAACAAACCTAAAAATTAGGCATAAATTTGCAGCGCCACCTTGCGGTGCAGAATTATTTTCACAAAATTTCGCCTGATAGTTATGTTGCCCCATCTTTGATCTATCATATAAAATAACTTTCATGTGATTAGATTCATAAACTGTAAAAGCCTTAGGGTTTTAAGCGCAACCAAGTTTTTTTTGTTGTTAACTAGTATTAACTAATATTAAATAGCGAAAAATAACAATTTTCTAACCTGTCATGTAGAATAGCATCTTAGGCACCAATATTCCAAATTATAGCCAAAACCAAACAATTTTGAAACGCTGAGAGTGATAAATCGAAGAGTTGTCCGAAAATGGTGTACACCCCCCCCCCTCCCCCCCCCCCCCCCCCCCCCCCCTAACATAAATATTTTATTTGATTAAATAAATAAATGAATGAAGCTAATTAACTATAATCTCCTCACTATGAAATACACGGCTACAAGGAAATCCTATATAATAGGCTAGACAGAGGGTAAAGTCCAAAATGAGATTACGTATTATTTAATGTAAAAAATTAGAGACATATAGGTTTAAACGTACCGGTAACTCAGGATTACGGTAGTAACTGAATATGAACCTCTTAATTCCTCATCAACTAGAACTAGAGTAACATAAAGTATCAGTTCCCCAAATCATTAAACGACACTATATACCAGGACATGGTGTAGTTAAGTAGTAAACATACTCGATTACTGTAGCCTACATATCAATAATTATTGCAGTTAATAAAAATTTCGCTAAATAATATCAGTTCCTCGTTATATTGAAGTCGTCATATGAACTTATCCCAGTATATCTATTATGTATCAATAACCTTTGTCTATGAAATCTAAGAAGCGAACACTGTTAAGGTGGTCACGTATTGTCTTACTTGAGATCCTCCGAACAGCCGAAAGGGCCGATATGTCCGCGGGGGATTCAGATAGGAGTCCCGCTGGTTTACGCAGGAGAACTACACTAGCGTCATGGTTGTTAAAGAATAACCGGCCCCTCCAACCTCAAGTCCAGCAGTAGCTTCATCTCTACATCAGATAAATAACTAATTTTACTCTCCTTCATGAATTTCGATGGACGATGGACGGTATCTTTTTACTGGCGTCTTCGAGGAGATTGAGGCAATCTGCACACTGAAGTCAGAACAGATTCGTGGTGAACCATTTACAGGTTTAACATCATCTTTCAGTCTTTTGATAAAGATGGCCGCTGCTGGTTACTGAATATATCGCCCGTCGAAATGTCAGAATGTACAAATGTTAGTGGAAGGCTCTGGTGTCATAAGTTCTGTAGAAGAGAAGAGCCCTGACGAGTCAAGGGTCAAACTAAGTGCCACTGTAGCCCGAGCCGAGCGTCATCCATAATCCACACCGGACTTTCCTACCATAACTGCTAATTGCGCAAACAGTGATACTATGTCAGTATGTCCAGACCAGACCAAAATTAGGCCCCCTACAGGTTTCCCACATTCCCACCCACCTTCCCATATTCCCATCTTCCCACAATCTCATCTTCTGACAATCCCATCTTCCTACATTCCCATCTTCCTACATTACGACACACCTTACCACCCACCTTCCCATCTTCCAAACTTCCCACATTCCCATCTTCCTACATTCCCACTCACCTTCCCACATTCCCATCTTCCCACATTCCCATCAACCTTCCCATATTCCCATCTTCCTACATTCCCACCCAACTTCCAACATAACCACCTTCATACAATCCCACCCACCTTCCCACATTCCAATCTTCCTACATTCCCATCCACATTCCCACATTCCCACCCACCTTTCCATATTCCCACATTCCCACAATTCCATCTTCCCACAATCCCAACTTCCTACATTCCCATCATCCTACATTCCCACCCACCTTCCCATCTTCCTACATTCCCACTCACCTTACAATATTCCCACCCACCTTCCCACATTCCCATCTTCCTACATTCCCAACCACCATACCATATTCCCACATTCCCATCTTCCTACATTCCCATCTTCCTACATACCCATCTTCCTACATTCCCACCCACCTTCCCACATTCCCAGATTCCTACATTCCCACCCATCTTCCCATCTTCACGCATTCCCATCTTCCCACATTCCCATCTTCCTACATTCCCACCCACCTTCCCACCCACCTTCCCTTTTTCCCACATTCCCAACTTCCTACATTCCAATCTTCCTACATTCCCATCTTGCTACATTCCCACAATCCCATCTTCCTACATTCCCACCCACTTTCCCACATTCTCATCCACCTTCCCAAATTTCCATTTCCTACATTCCCATCATCCTACATTCCCATCTTCCTACATTCCCATCTTCCCACATTCCCACCTACCTTCCCACATTCCCACCTTCCTACATTCCCATCTTCCTACATTCCTACCCACATTCCCTTGTTCCTAGATTGACATCCTCCCACATTCCCATCTTCCCACATTCACATATTCCCACATTCCCATCTTCCCACATTCTCATCTTCCTACATTCCCACCCACCTTCCCACATTCCCACCCACATTCCCACCTTCCTACATTCCCACACACCTTCCCACATTCCCATCTACCCACATTCCCATTTTCCCACATTCCCATCTTCCCACATTCCCATCTTCCTACATTCCCACCCATTTTCCCACATTCCCATCCACCTTCCCAAATTCCCATCTTCCTACATTACCATCTTCCTACATTCCCATCTTCCTACATTCCCATCTTCCTACATTCCCACCGACCAACCCACCAACCCAGCCACTCACCGAACGACCTACCGACCGACCGACCAACCAACCGACCGACCGGCCAATCAAGAATCAACCGAGCCACACACCCACCTACCCACCACCCCTTTAAACAAATGTTGACCCATTTTATTTTGGCTTTAATGGGCACCCTGGACTTGTTCACATGGGCCCTTATACAGCTATGCTACATATCTTAAATATTATATTAAAACACAAACATATGATAAATATATGATAAACATATGATAAATATATGATAAAACATATGATAAATAAATGTAAAAACAGAAAAGGAAGATAAAGAAAAATAGGTTCTGGACGCCACCCATGTGAAGAATACCAGGATTTCACTTTTCGGTCGACTTTTTATTGGAATTTTATATATGAAGATTTTTTATTTTTTTTAATCTATCTTTATTAAGTGTTTTATAGCGCTTATTTCTGTATTATAACCTGTACATATACTAATTCGTTTATTGTTTTGGTTAGATTCAGCCCTTCAGTAAGCTGTGTTTTTGGTGAAAACCTGGTATTCTTCAGATGGGGGTAACTGCAAACTGAAATATAACGGTAGAAAGTCTGGTATTCTTCACATGGGCCCTGGACGCAGTCCATATTTTCAAAGCTTACAATTTAATAATTAAGTAAAGTTATTTCTAAGACGATAATGTATTTTATAAGCAATATTTACAATACTAAACAATTCCATTACTCCTGGGTGTACTTTATCTCTGTGCGGTACCATTTGGTGCCAAAAGAAATTAATTGGATATTATGAGTTTTCCCACTTACTTGAGCCTGCCCAGTAACTAAGTTCTTCCCTTATGCTGCTGGTCCTCCAATCAAATTTAATGGGAGCAGAAAAGTGCTTGGTGAACCACAAACCAATATTATTTCCTTAACAACAGTTTATTAGTAAAAGCTTTTCACATTATTTATTAGTGATTAACCAATCAGAGCATTTATTTGGGAATAATACTCCAGTGTCAGTCACCCAGCATCTGCTTCGAATTTATATATCACTGTATTGATCTATTATCTATTGTAATTTAAATTACAATTGTAATTATTTTTATATGACAATCTTTTCAACTCTTTCTGCATTACATACTGTAACTACAGTTTTACTCAATCTATGGGTAAAACACTAGAGTCTTATACCCCACAAACTAACAAAAAACATGGGATCAGGACATTACGCCCAAAGTAGTGCTCAGCCCTAAGGCCATCAAAAAACAACACAAATAATACAAACAACAACGACATAAACAAAAAACAAATATATTAAAACATGCTCAACATACAAGTATGTATCACACCATAACCCTAACCTAGTCATATAAAAATAATTACAATTGTAATTTAAATTACAATAGATAATAGATCAATACAATGATATATAAATTCGAAGCAGATGCTGGGTGACTGACACTGGAGTATTATTCCCAAATAAATGCTCTGATTGGTTAATCACTAATAAATAATGTGAAAAGCTTTTACTAATAAACTGTTGTTAAGGAAATAATATTGGTTTGTGGTTTACCATGCACTAAATGATACCGGTAGTCAGTATAGTTTTACTCAGATAGGGGGGGGGGGGGGGGGGGGGGAGTCGACTTTCGACGCAAATAATAGCTGATTACTCCAAAAAAGCAACCTTGTTACAACTTGTTCTAAATACAAACCTTATTATTGGAGAAATCCTTTTTAATGGGGAGGGGGGCCCATGTGAAGAATACCAGACTTCCTGCTGTTATTTTTCACATACCAGGTTTTTACCAAAAACACATGTTACAGAAGGGGTGAATCTAACCAAAACAATAAACGAATTAGTATATGTACAGGTTATAAGACAGAAATAAGCGCTATAAAACACTCAATAAAGATAAATAAAAAAAAAATTTTAATATATAAAATTCCAATAAAAAGTCGATCGAAAAGTGAAAACCTGGTATTCTTCGCATGATGGGCGGGGAAGGGGGTAAACCCCACACTCGGGTCAAAATCTCATGTATTTATTTTTATATTCCATCTACTATAGCAGAACTTATTAAGATTTCAAATGTGAAAACGGCTTAGCGGGATGGGATCTATTTTAGTTCTTGAGTTATCACTGTCTCAATATCTGTCGGTCTATCCGTTAAATCTGACTGTCATATATGAGACAGACAGACCGCACAATTTTTATTGCGTTTTATTTTCACTAAATTTAATAATTCTCCACTAAAATTAATCAGCTGAACCAATCAGTTGTATTTGTGGCCCCCATCACCTACCGGAGAACATCTGTACCAATCGGTTGTATTTGTGGCCCCCATCACCTACCGGAGAATAGCTGAACCAATCGGTTGTATTTGTGGCCCCCATCACCTACCAGAGAACAGCTGAACTGATCAGTTGTATTATTGTGGCCCCCATCACCTACCAGAGAACAGCTGAACTGATCGGTTGTATTATTGTGGTCCCCATCACCTACCGGAGAACAGCTGAACTGATCGGTTGTATTATTGTGGTCCCCATCACCTACCGGAGAACAGCTGAACCAATCGGTTGTATTTGTGGCCCCCATCACCTACCAGAGAACAGCTGAACTGATCAGTTGTATTATTGTGGCCCCCATCACCTACCAGAGAACAGCTGAACTGATCGGTTGTATTATTGTGGTCCCCATCACCTACCGGAGAACAGCTGAACCAATCGGTTGTATTTGTGGCCCCCATCACCTACCGGAGAACAGCTGAACCGATCGGTTGTATTTGTGACCCCCATCACCTACCGGAGAATAGCTGAACTGATCTGTTGTATTATTGTGGCCCCCATCACCTACCAGAGAACAGCTGAACTGATCGGTTGTATTTTTGGGTGTCCCCATCACCTACCGGAGAACAGCTGAACCAATCGGTTGTATTTGTGGCCCCCATCACCTACCGGAGAACATCTGTACCAATCGGTTGTATTTGTGGCCCCCATCACTGGAGAACATCTGTACCAATCGGTTGTATTTGTGGCCCCCATCACCTACCGGAGAACATCTGTACCAATCGGTTGTATTTGTGGCCCCCATCACCTACCGGAGAATAGCTGAACTGATCGGTTGTATTATTGTGGTCCCCATCACCTACCGGAGAACAGCTGAACCAATCGGTTGTATTTGTGGCCCCCATCACCTACCGGAGAACATCTGTACCAATCGGTTGTATTTGTGGCCCCCATCACTGGAGAACATCTGTACCAATCGGTTGTATTTGTGGCCCCCATCACCTACCGGAGAACATCTGTACCAATCGGTTGTATTTGTGGCCCCCATCACCTACCGGAGAATAGCTGAACTGATCGGTTGTATTATTGTGGTCCCCATCACCTACCGGAGAACAGCTGAACTGATCGGTTGTATTATTGTGGCCCCCATCACTGGAGAATAGCTGAACCGATCGGTTGTATTTGTGTCCCCCATCACTGGAGAATAGCTGAACCGATCGGTTGTATTTGTGTCCCCCATCACCTACCGGAGAACAGATGAAGTGATCGGTTGTATTTGTGGCCCCCATCACTGGAGAATAGCTGAACCGATCGGTTGTATTTGTGTCCCCCATCACTGGAGAATAGCTGAACTGATCGGTTGTATTTGTGTCCCCCATCACCTACTGGAGAATAGCTGAACTGATCGGTTGTATTTGTGTCCCCCATCACCTACCGGAGAACAGCTGAACTGATCGGTTGTATTATTGTGGCCCCCATCACTGGAGAATAGCTGAACCGATCGGTTGTATTTGTGTCCCCCATCACTGGAGAATAGCTGAACCGATCGGTTGTATTTGTGTCCCCCATCACCTACCGGAGAACAGATGAAGTGATCGGTTGTATTTGTGGCCCCCATCACTGGAGAATAGCTGAACCGATCGGTTGTATTTGTGTCCCCCATCACTGGAGAATAGCTGAACTGATCGGTTGTATTTGTGTCCCCCATCACCTACTGGAGAATAGCTGAACTGATCGGTTGTATTTGTGTCCCCCATCACCTACCGGAGAACAGCTGAACCGATCGGTTGTATTTGTGGCCCACATCACCTACCGGAGAACAGATTAACTGATCGGTTGTATTTGTGGCCCCCATCACCTACCGGAGAACAGCTGAACCGATCGGTTGTATTTGTGGCCCCCATCACCTACCGGAGAACAGCTGAACCGATCGGTTGTATTTGTGGCCCACATCACCTACCGGAGAACAGATTAACTGATCGGTTGTATTTGTGGCCCCCATCACCTACCGGAGAACAGCTGAACCAATCGGTTGTATTTGTGGCCCACATCACCTACCGGAGAACAGCTGAACCAATCGGTTGTATTTGTGGCCCCCATCAACTACTGGAGAACAGCTGTACCGATCGGTTGTATTTCTGGCCCCCATCACCTACCAGAGAACAGATGAACCAATCAGTTGTATTTGTGGCCCCCATCACCTACCGGAGAATAGCTGAACTAATCGGTTGTATTATTGTGGTCCCCATCACATAGTGGTGAATAGCTGAACCAATCGGTTGTATTTGTGGCCCCCATCACCTACCGGAGAACAGCTGAACCGATCGGTTGTATTTGTGGCCCACATCACCTACCGGAGAACAGATTAACTGATCGGTTGTATTGTGGCCCCCATCACCTACCGGAGAACAGCTGAACCAATCGGTTGTATTTGTGGCCCCCATCACCTACCAGAGAACAGCTGAACCAATCGGTTGTATTTGTGGCCCCCATCAACTACTGGAGAACAGCTGTACCGATCGGTTGTATTTCTGGCCCCCATCACCTACCAGAGAACAGCTGTACCGATTGGTTGTATTTCTGGCCCCCATCACCTACCGGAGAACAGATGAACTGATCGGTTGTATTTGTGGCCCCCATCACCTACCGGAGAACAGATGAACTGATCGGTTGTATTATTGTGGCCCCCATCACCTACCGGAGAATAGCTGAACTAATCGGTTGTATTATTGTGGTCCCCATCACATAGTGGTGAATAGCTGAACCAATCGGTTGTATTTGTGGCCCCCATCACCTACCGGAGAACAGCTGAACCGATCGGTTGTATTTGTGGCCCCCATCACTGGAGAATAGCTGAACCAATCGGTTGTATTTGTGGCCCCCATCACTGGAGAATAGCTGAACTGATCGGTTGTATTTGTGGCCCCCATCACCTACCAGAGAACAGCTGAACCAATCGGTTGTATTTGTGGCCCCCATCAACTACTGGAGAACAGCTGTACCGATCGGTTGTATTTCTGGCCCCCATCACCTACCAGAGAACAGCTGTACCGATTGGTTGTATTTCTGGCCCCCATCACCTACCGGAGAACAGATGAACTGATCGGTTGTATTTGTGGCCCCCATCACCTACCGGAGAACAGATGAACTGATCGGTTGTATTATTGTGGCCCCCATCACCTACCGGAGAATAGCTGAACTAATCGGTTGTATTATTGTGGTCCCCATCACATAGTGGTGAATAGCTGAACCAATCAGTTGTATTTGTGGCCCCCATCAACTCCTGGAGAACAGATGAACTGATCGGTTGTATTTGTGGTCCCCATCAACTACTAGAGAATAGCTGTTCCGATCGGTTGTATTTGTGGCCCCATCACCTACCGGAGAATAGCTGAACCAATCGGTTGTATTTGTGTCCCCCATCACTGGAGAATAGCTGAACCGATCGGTTGTATTTGTGTCCCCCATCACTGGAGAATAGCTGAACCGATCGGTTGTATTTGTGTCCCCCATCACTGGAGAATAGCTGAACTGATCGGTTGTATTATTGTGGTCCCCATCACATAGTGGTGAATAGCTGAACCAATCGGTTGTATTTGTGGCCCCCATCACTGGAGAATAGCTGAACCGATCGGTTGTATTTGTGTCCCCCATCACCTACCGGAGAACAGCTGAACCAATCGGTTGTATTTGTGTCCCCCATCACTGGAGAATAGCTGAACCGATCGGTTGTATTTGTGTCCCCCATCACTGGAGAATAGCTGAACTGATCGGTTGTATTATTGTGGTCCCCCTCACCTACCAGAGAACAGCTGAACCAATCGGTTGAATTTGTGGCCCCCATCACCTACCAGAGAACAGATGAACTGATCGGTTGTATTATTGTGGCCCCCATCACCTACCGGAGAATAGCTGAACTAATCGGTTGTATTATTGTGGTCCCCATCACATAGTGGTGAATAGCTGAACCAATCGGTTGTATTTGTGGCCCCCATCACTGGAGAATAGCTGAACCGATCGGTTGTATTTGTGTCCCCCATCACTGGAGAATAGCTGAACTGATCGGTTGTATTTGTGTCCCCCATCACTGGAGAATAGCTGAACCGATCGGTTGTATTTGTGTCCCCCATCACTGGAGAATAGCTGAACCGATCGGTTGTATTTGTGTCCCCCATCACTGGAGAATAGCTGAACCGATCGGTTGTATTTGAGTCCCCCATCACTGGAGAATAGCTGGACTGATCGGTTGTATTTGTGTCCCCCATCACTGGAGAATAGCTGAACTGATCGGTTGTATTTGTGTCCCCCATCACTGGAGAATAGCTGAACCGATCGGTTGTATTTGTGTCCCCCATCACTGGAGAATAGCTGAACCGATCGGTTGTATTTGTGTCCCCCATCACTGGAGAATAGCTGAACTGATCGGTTGTATTTGTGTCCCCCATCACTGGAGAATAGCTGAACCGATCGGTTGTATTTGTGTCCCCCATCACTGGAGAATAGCTGAACCGATCGGTTGTATTTGTGTCCCCCATCACTGGAGAATAGCTGAACCGATCGGTTGTATTTGAGTCCCCCATCACTGGAGAATAGCTGAACTGATCGGTTGTATTATTGTGGTCCCCCTCACATAGTGGTGAATAGCTGAACCAATCGGTTGTATTTGTGGCCCCCATCACTGGAGAATAGCTGAACCGATCGGTTGTATTTGTGTCCCCCATCACTGGAGAATAGCTGAACTGATCGGTTGTATTATTGTGGTCCCCATCACATAGTGGTGAATAGCTGAACCAATCGGTTGTATTTGTGGCCCCCATCACTGGAGAATAGCTGAACCGATCGGTTGTATTTGTGTCCCCCATCACTGGAGAATAGCTGAACTGATCGGTTGTATTTGTGTCCCCCATCACTGGAGAATAGCTGAACCAATCGGTTGTATTTGTGGCCCCCATCACTGGAGAATAGCTGAACCGATCGGTTGTATTTGTGTCCCCCATCACTGGAGAATAGCTGAACCGATCGGTTGTATTTGTGTCCCCCATCACTGGAGAATAGCTGAACTGATCGGTTGTATTTGTGTCCCCCATCACTGGAGAATAGCTGGACTGATCGGTTGTATTTGTGTCCCCCATCACTGGAGAACAGCTGAACTAATCAGTTGTATTTGTGTCCCCCATCACTGGAGAACAGCTGAACTAATCAGTTGTATTTGTGTCCCCCATCACTGGAGAATAGCTGAACCGATCGGTTGTATTTGTGTCCCCCATCACTGGAGAATAGCTGGACTGATCGGTTGTATTTGTGTCCCCCATCACCTACCGGAGAACAGCTGAACCAATCAGTTGTATTTGTGGCCCCCATCACCTACCGGAGAACAGCTGAACCAATCAGTTGTATTTGTGTCCCCCATCACCTACCAGAGAACAGCTGTACCGATCGGTTGCATTTGTGACCCCCTTCACCTACCGGAGAACAGCTGAATAGATCGGTTGTACTTGTGTCCCCCATCACCTACCGGAGAACAGCTGTACTGATCGGTTGTATTTGTGTCCCCCATCACCTACCGGAGAACAGATGAACCAATCAGTTGTATTTGTGGCCCCCATCACCTACCGGAGAACAGCTGAACCAATCAGTTGTGTTTGTGTCCCCCATCACTGGAGAATAGCTGAACCGATCGGTTGTATTTGTGTCCCCCATCACCGGAGAATAGCTGAACCGATCGGTTGTATTTGTGTCCCCCATCACTGGAGAATAGCTGAACCGATCGGTTGTATTTGTGGCCCCCATCACTGGAGAATAGCTGAACCGATCGGTTGTATTTGAGTCCCCCATCACTGGAGAATAGCTGGACTGATCGGTTGTATTTGTGTCCCCCATCACCTACCGGAGAACAGATGAACCAATCAGTTGTATTTGTGGCCCCCATCACCTACCGGAGAACAGCTGAACCAATCAGTTGTGTTTGTGTCCCCCATCACTGGAGAATAGCTGAACCAATCGGTTGTATTTGTGGCCCCCATCACTGGAGAATAGCTAAACCAATCGGTTGTATTTGTGGGCCCCATCACTGGAGAATAGCTGGACTGATCGGTTGTATTTGTGTCCCCCATCACTGGAGAATAGCTGAACTGATCGGTTGTATTTGTGTCCCCCATCACTGGAGAATAGCTGAACTGATCGGTTGTATTTGTGTCCCCCATCACTGGAGAATAGCTGGACTGATCGGTTGTATTTATGTCCCCCATCACCTACCGGAGAACAGATGAACCAATCAGTTGTATTTGTGGCCCCCATCACCTACCGGAGAACAGCTGAACCAATCAGTTGTGTTTGTGTCCCCCATCACTGGAGAATAGCTGGACTGATCAGTTGTATTTGTGTCCCCCATCACTGGAGAACAGCTGAACTAATCAGTTGTATTTGTGTCCCCCATCACTGGAGAATAGCTGGACTGATCGGTTGTATTTGTGTCCCCCATCACTGGAGAATAGCTGAACCGATCGGTTGTATTTGTGTCCCCCATCACTGGAGAACAGCTGAACCGATCGGTTGTATTTGTGTCCCCCATCACTGGAGAATAGCTGGACTGATCGGTTGTATTTGTGTCCCCCATCACTGGAGAATAGCTGAACCGATCGGTTGTATTTGTGTCCCCCATCACTGGAGAATAGCTGGACTGATCGGTTGTATTTGTGTCCCCCATCACTGGAGAATAGCTGAACCGATCGGTTGTATTTGTGTCCCCCATCACTGGAGAACAGCTGAACCGATCGGTTGTATTTGTGTCCCCCATCACTGGAGAATAGCTGGACTGATCGGTTGTATTTGTGTCCCCCATCACTGGAGAATAGCTGAACCGATCGGTTGTATTTGTGTCCCCCATCACTGGAGAATAGCTGGACTGATCGGTTGTATTTGTGTCCCCCATCACTGGAGAATAGCTGAACTGATCGGTTGTATTTGTGTCCCCCATCACTGGAGAATAGCTGAACCGATCGGTTGTATTTGTGTCCCCCATCACTGGAGAATAGCTGAACCGATCGGTTGTATTTGTGTCCCCCATCACTGGAGAATAGCTGAACTGATCGGTTGTATTTGTGTCCCCCATCACTGGAGAATAGCTGAACCGATCGGTTGTATTTGTGTCCCCCATCACTGGAGAATAGCTGAACTGATCGGTTGTATTTGTGTCCCCCATCACTGGAGAATAGCTGAACCGATCGGTTGTATTTGTGTCCCCCATCACTGGAGAATAGCTGAACCGATCGGTTGTATTTGTGTCCCCCATCACTGGAGAATAGCTGAACTGATCGGTTGTATTTGTGTCCCCCATCACTGGAGAATAGCTGGACTGATCGGTTGTATTTGTGTCCCCCATCACTGGAGAACAGCTGAACTAATCAGTTGTATTTGTGTCCCCCATCACTGGAGAATAGCTGAACCGATCGGTTGTATTTGTGTCCCCCATCACTGGAGAATAGCTGAACCGATCGGTTGTATTTGTGTCCCCCATCACTGGAGAATAGCTGAACTGATCGGTTGTATTTGTGTCCCCCATCACTGGAGAATAGCTGGACTGATCGGTTGTATTTGTGTCCCCCATCACTGGAGAATAGCTGGACTGATCGGTTGTATTTGTGTCCCCCATCACTGGAGAATAGCTGAACCGATCGGTTGTATTTGTGTCCCCCATCACTGGAGAATAGCTGAACCGATCGGTTGTATTTGTGTCCCCCATCACTGGAGAATAGCTGAACTGATCGGTTGTATTTGTGTCCCCCATCACTGGAGAATAGCTGGACTGATCGGTTGTATTTGTGTCCCCCATCACTGGAGAATAGCTGGACTGATCGGTTGTATTTGTGTCCCCCATCACTGGAGAATAGCTGAACCGATCGGTTGTATTTGTGTCCCCCATCACTGGAGAATAGCTGAACCGATCGGTTGTATTTGTGTCCCCCATCACTGGAGAATAGCTGAACCGATCGGTTGTATTTGTGGTCCCCATCACTGGAGAATAGCTGAACCGATCGGTTGTATTTGTGTCCCCCATCACTGGAGAATAGCTGAACCGATCGGTTGTATTTGTGTCCCCCATCACTGGAGAATAGCTGAACCGATCGGTTGTATTTGTGTCCCCCATCACTGGAGAATAGCTGAACTGATCGGTTGTATTTGTGTCCCCCATCACTGGAGAATAGCTGAACCGATCGGTTGTATTTGTGTCCCCCATCACTGGAGAATAGCTGAACTGATCGGTTGTATTTGTGTCCCCCATCACTGGAGAATAGCTGAACCGATCGGTTGTATTTGTGTCCCCCATCACTGGAGAATAGCTGAACTGATCGGTTGTATTTGTGTCCCCCATCACTGGAGAATAGCTGGACTGATCGGTTGTATTTGTGTCCCCCATCACTGGAGAACAGCTGAACCGATCGGTTGTATTTGTGTCCCCCATCACTGGAGAATAGCTGAACTGATCGGTTGTATTTGTGTCCCCCATCACTGGAGAATAGCTGGACTGATCGGTTGTATTTGTGTCCCCCATCACTGGAGAACAGCTGAACTAATCAGTTGTATTTGTGTCCCCCATCACTGGAGAATAGCTGAACCGATCGGTTGTATTTGTGTCCCCCATCACTGGAGAATAGCTGGACTGATCGGTTGTATTTGTGTCCCCCATCACTGGAGAACAGCTGAACTAATCAGTTGTATTTGTGTCCCCCATCACTGGAGAATAGCTGGACTGATCGGTTGTATTTGTGTCCCCCATCACTGGAGAACAGCTGAACTAATCAGTTGTATTTGTGTCCCCCATCACTGGAGAATAGCTGAACCGATCGGTTGTATTTGTGTCCCCCATCACTGGAGAATAGCTGGACTGATCGGTTGTATTTGTGTCCCCCATCACTGGAGAATAGCTGAACCAATCGGTTGTATTTGTGTCCCCCATCACTGGAGAATAGCTGAACCGATCGGTTGTATTTGTGTCCCCCATCACTGGAGAATAGCTGAACTGATCGGTTGTATTTGTGTCCCCCATCACTGGAGAATAGCTGGACTGATCGGTTGTATTTGTGTCCCCCATCACTGGAGAATAGCTGGACTGATCGGTTGTATTTGTGTCCCCCATCACTGGAGAATAGCTGAACCGATCGGTTGTATTTGTGTCCCCCATCACTGGAGAATAGCTGAACCGATCGGTTGTATTTGTGTCCCCCATCACTGGAGAATAGCTGAACTGATCGGTTGTATTTGTGTCCCCCATCACTGGAGAATAGCTGGACTGATCGGTTGTATTTGTGTCCCCCATCACTGGAGAATAGCTGGACTGATCGGTTGTATTTGTGTCCCCCATCACTGGAGAATAGCTGAACCGATCGGTTGTATTTGTGTCCCCCATCACTGGAGAATAGCTGAACCGATCGGTTGTATTTGTGTCCCCCATCACTGGAGAATAGCTGAACCGATCGGTTGTATTTGTGGTCCCCCATCACTGGAGAATAGCTGAACCGATCGGTTGTATTTGTGTCCCCCATCACTGGAGAATAGCTGAACCGATCGGTTGTATTTGTGTCCCCCATCACTGGAGAATAGCTGAACCGATCGGTTGTATTTGTGTCCCCCATCACTGGAGAATAGCTGAACTGATCGGTTGTATTTGTGTCCCCCATCACTGGAGAATAGCTGAACCGATCGGTTGTATTTGTGTCCCCCATCACTGGAGAATAGCTGAACTGATCGGTTGTATTTGTGTCCCCCATCACTGGAGAATAGCTGAACCGATCGGTTGTATTTGTGTCCCCCATCACTGGAGAATAGCTGAACTGATCGGTTGTATTTGTGTCCCCCATCACTGGAGAATAGCTGGACTGATCGGTTGTATTTGTGTCCCCCATCACTGGAGAACAGCTGAACCGATCGGTTGTATTTGTGTCCCCCATCACTGGAGAATAGCTGAACTGATCGGTTGTATTTGTGTCCCCCATCACTGGAGAATAGCTGGACTGATCGGTTGTATTTGTGTCCCCCATCACTGGAGAACAGCTGAACTAATCAGTTGTATTTGTGTCCCCCATCACTGGAGAATAGCTGAACCGATCGGTTGTATTTGTGTCCCCCATCACTGGAGAATAGCTGGACTGATCGGTTGTATTTGTGTCCCCCATCACTGGAGAACAGCTGAACTAATCAGTTGTATTTGTGTCCCCCATCACTGGAGAATAGCTGGACTGATCGGTTGTATTTGTGTCCCCCATCACTGGAGAACAGCTGAACTAATCAGTTGTATTTGTGTCCCCCATCACTGGAGAATAGCTGAACCGATCGGTTGTATTTGTGTCCCCCATCACTGGAGAATAGCTGGACTGATCGGTTGTATTTGTGTCCCCCATCACTGGAGAATAGCTGAACCAATCGGTTGTATTTGTGTCCCCCATCACTGGAGAATAGCTGAACCGATCGGTTGTATTTGTGTCCCCCATCACTGGAGAATAGCTGGACTGATCGGTTGTATTTGTGTCCCCCATCACTGGAGAATAGCTGAACCGATCGGTTGTATTTGTGTCCCCCATCACTGGAGAATAGCTGGACTGATCGGTTGTATTTGTGTCCCCCATCACTGGAGAATAGCTGAACCGATCGGTTGTATTTGTGTCCCCCATCACTGGAGAATAGCTGGACTGATCGGTTGTATTTGTGTCCCCCATCACTGGAGAATAGCTGAACCGATCGGTTGTATTTGTGTCCCCCATCACTGGAGAATAGCTGGACTGATCGGTTGTATTTGTGTCCCCCATCACTGGAGAATAGCTGAACCGATCGGTTGTATTTGTGTCCCCCATCACTGGAGAACAGCTGAACTAATCAGTTGTATTTGTGTCCCCCATCACTGGAGAATAGCTGGACTGATCGGTTGTATTTGTGTCCCCCATCACTGGAGAATAGCTGAACCAATCGGTTGTATTTGTGTCCCCCATCACTGGAGAATAGCTGGACTGATCGGTTGTATTTGTGTCCCCCATCACTGGAGAACAGCTGAACTAATCAGTTGTATTTGTGTCCCCCATCACTGGAGAATAGCTGAACCGATCGGTTGTATTTGTGTCCCCCATCACTGGAGAATAGCTGGACTGATCGGTTGTATTTGTGTCCCCCATCACTGGAGAACAGCTGAACTAATCAGTTGTATTTGTGTCCCCCATCACTGGAGAATAGCTGGACTGATCGGTTGTATTTGTGTCCCCCATCACTGGAGAATAGCTGAACTGATCGGTTGTATTTGTGTCCCCCATCACCTACCGGAGAACAGATGAACCAATCAGTTGTATGGCCCCCATCACCTACCGGAGAACAGCTGAACCAATCAGTTGTGTTTGTGTCCCCCATCACTGGAGAATAGCTGAACCGATCGGTTGTATTTGTGTCCCCCATCACTGGAGAATAGCTGAACCGATCGGTTGTATTTGTGTCCCCCATCACTGGAGAATAGCTGAACCGATCGGTTGTATTTGTGTCCCCCATCACTGGAGAATAGCTGAACCGATCGGTTGTATTTGTGTCCCCCATCACTGGAGAATAGCTGAACCGATCGGTTGTATTTGTGTCCCCCATCACTGGAGAATAGCTGAACCGATCGGTTGTATTTGTGTCCCCCATCACTGGAGAATAGCTGAACCGATCGGTTGTATTTGTGTCCCCCATCACTGGAGAATAGCTGAACCGATCGGTTGTATTTGTGTCCCCCATCACTGGAGAATAGCTGAACCAATCAGTTGTGTTTGTGTCCCCCATCACTGGAGAATAGCTGAACCGATCGGTTGTATTTGTGTCCCCCATCACTGGAGAATAGCTGAACCGATCGGTTGTATTTGTGTCCCCCATCACTGGAGAATAGCTGAACCGATCGGTTGTATTTGTGTCCCCCATCACTGGAGAATAGCTGAACCGATCGGTTGTATTTGTGTCCCCCATCACTGGAGAACAGCTGAACTAATCAGTTGTATTTGTGTCCCCCATCACCTACCGGAAAATAGCTGAACCGATCGGTTGTATTTGTGTCCCACATCACTGGAGAATAGCTGAACCGATCGGTTGTATTTGTGTCCCCCATCACTGGAGAATAGCTGAACCGATCGGTTGTGTTTGTGTCCCCCATCACTGGAGAATAGCTGAACCGATCGGTTGTATTTGTGTCCCCCATCACTGGAGAACAGCTGAACTAATCAGTTGTATTTGTGTCCCCCATCACCTACCGGAAAATAGCTGAACCGATCGGTTGTATTTGTGTCCCACATCACTGGAGAATAGCTGAACCGATCGGTTGTATTTGTGTCCCCCATCACTGGAGAATAGCTGAACCTATCGGTTGTATTTGTGTCCCCCATCACTGGAGAATAGCTGAACCGATCGGTTGTATTTGTGTCCCACATCACTGGAGAATAGCTGAACCGATCGGTTGTATTTGTGTCCCCCATCACTGGAGAATAGCTGAACCGATCGGTTGTGTTTGTGTCCCCCATCACTGGAGAATAGCTGGACTGATCGGTTGTATTTGTGTCCCCCATCACTGGAGAATAGCTGAACTGATCGGTTGTATTTGTGTCCCCCATCACTGGAGAATAGCTGAACCAATCGGTTGTATTTGTGGCCCCCATCACTGGAGAATAGCTGAACTGATCGGTTGTATTTGTGTCCCCCATCACCTACCGGAGAACAGATGAACCAATCAGTTGTATTTGTGGCCCCCATCACCTACCGGAGAACAGCTGAACCAATCAGTTGTGTTTGTGTCCCCCATCACTGGAGAATAGCTGAACCGATCGGTTGTATTTGTGTCCCCCATCACCGGAGAATAGCTGAACCTATCGGTTGTATTTTTGTGGCCCCCATCACCTACCAGAGAACAGCTGTACCGATTTATGGAACGCCAATAGCGCCATAATGTTACTACCAACTAATAGTTGGTAGCTACTTTTTTGTTATTGGCCAGTTTATTTTAGCCAATAGGAAAAAAGTACCTACCATCTATTTAGCCAATAGGACAAAAGTACCTACCAACTAGTTGGTAGCCACATTTTTTTTATTGGTTAGTTTATATTATAGCCAATAGGAAAAAAGTACCTACCATCTATTTAGCCAATAGGAAAAAAGTACCTACCAACTAGTTGGTAGCTACATTTTTGTTATTGGCAATTTATTTTAGCCAATAGGAAAAAAGTACCTGCCATCTATTTAGCCAATAATAGGAAAAAAGTACCTACGAACTAGTTGGTAGCTACATTTTTGTTATTGGTTACTACTAGGATCGGCATGCTGCATTGCAGCTGCATTTTTAAGAATGCTGTGCCGGCTTATCGACAAAATTGCACCGCCACAACTCCCTATCACCCATGACATTTGCTAGATCATCCGCATCTTCAAGGCCAGTGTCCTTTAAGATGCGTCTCAAGAAAGTCATGGGCTGTCCACCATGCTTATTCACTCCATGAGGCTGCCAAAGTACAAGATTATGCACTGGCTGGTCCTCACGCCGAAAGCAATGTCCTGCAAAGCGGAGGCGATTTTGTTCTAGTGTCAAGCTTGGGGGAACCAATGAGACACCTCCAATGTTATATAGTGTCTGGTTGGAGATGTGTGCATTGTACTTGACACAATAAACCCGGCGTAGCATTCTTGTGAATGTGCCATCCAGAGATTTGGTGTCCTCAGCAGTTAGAGCCCAGCATGGACTCCCATAGAGGAGTACTGGAACTACTGCTGCTCTAAATAATCGGACCTTAAGTTTCCGATTAATTCTCGGTGACTTCCAAATCCTGGAAAGCCTATTCAAGGCTGCCCATGCCTTTCCCTTACGTATTCGAAGGTCCTCACCTGACTTCCGGATCCATGATCCAAGGTAACAGAAGTCATCCACATGCTCAAGCATACCATCTTTTGAGCTTATGCTCATCCGATCAGAGACTTGCTGAGGACTTTCAAAGTTAACTGTCAAAATTTTGGTCTTTCTGGAGTTAATAAAAAGACCAACACTAGAAGCAGCATGTTCTAATGAGCTGAGGAGCCGTTGGGCTCCCTCTAGTGATTCTGAGAGTACTCCCAAGTCATCAGCCAAAGTCTAGATCTGTTAAGTACTTGGCAGGATTTCCTCGACTTCTGGAGCCAGTAGGTGGAGTTATCATCACCCCATCATCATTATGATGATCTAAGGACATGCGTAGAATCTAGTCAACAACAATTATGAACAAGAATGGTGCAAGTGTGTCTCCCTGGAGGACGCCCCATAACACTTCATATGGTTCTGTGTCACCGTCAATTGTTATTGGTTAGTTTATTATAGCCAATAAGAAAAAAGTACCTACTATCTATGTATTTAGCCAATAGGAAAAAAATACCTACCAACTAGTTGGTAGTTACATTTTTGTTATTGGCCAGTTTATTTTAGCCAATAGGAAAAAAGTACCTACCATCTATTTAGCCAATAGGAAAAAAGTACCTACCAACTAGTTGGTAGCTACATTTTTGTTATTGGCCAGTTTATTTTAGCCAATAGGAAAAAAGTATAGGCATACATACAAGGAGCTACAGTAGTTCAGTATTTTACAGTACATTCATGCATAAAAGAGGCATAATAAGATAATGTGCGGCCGGCCAGCCCTCAGTGTAGACACAGAAAGACTTAGACAACTTAGAAACTTACAGTTCAATAATGGGACTGTTGCGGAAGCTCTCGGTGTTAGCAAATGGACCGTAGTTAGACGAATTTCAGACCTGGGTCTGGGGCGATATACAGACATTTCTCACGATGCATTGGATAACACTATACGAGAAATAACTCATATAACTCCAAACATAGATGAAGTATACTTAAATGGTGCCTTGCGTTCTAGAGGCATAAATATTCAAAGTTCGCCAACGTTTGAACATTGTTGATCCCATGGGAAGACATATTAGATCCCATACAACCATTAAACGGCGGGTTTATGACGTGATGAAAGCCAATCTACTGTGGCATGTTGACACAGACCATAAACTCATAAGCTGTCGATTCGTAATACACGGCACTATCGACGGCTACAGTAGGTTAGTGACCTCCCTTGAAGTCTGCGATATCAATGAGGATCACATTGCACTTAAATTTTTTCAAGCGGCAGTTACTGAATATGGATTACCGCTAAGAGTTCGTGGCGATCGTGGAGTTGAAAACTTTGACATCGCAAGATTCATGATGCTTAATCGTGGCCTTAGTAATAATAGTTTCATACCGGGGAGAAGCATTCATAACCAACGTATAGAAAGACTCTGGGGTGAAATAAATCGTGTTGTAGTTAGAGATTATAAACCATTGTTTGAGCGACTGGAAGATGAAGGTTGCCTAGATTGCCATGTAGAATTACATTTATTTGCTCTACATTTCGTCTACCTACCGCGAATTAAACGTTCTATTTCCGAGCTCCGTAATCAGCTCAACAATCACAGACTACGAACAATGCGCAATCGATCGTCAAGACAGATGTGGATGCAAAGCATAGTTGGAGATAATACTCCACTTCTAAATACTAACCTGATTCAGTTGGATGATGTGATGTCTATGGTGTAGGTCAAGTTATTGATGGATGCCCATGATGGCATCATTGTCCCTCGCATAGAATTTGATCCCCCAGCGCAATCAATCACAGCGTTGAACATTTTTAACCGCCTACGCGATGATAGTTGGTTCGGCATGGAAACATACAAACAAGTTAGAGAAATTATTCGCAACAATAATTAACAAACAAAACTTATACTCATACGGTTTCTCTTATTGTTCATGAATTGTCATTGTTGGAATTATTAGTCATCCGGCCTTATTATCGTGAAACACTTTTAAACAAACTTCAAACATACCCCCCCCCCCCCCCCCCCCTACTTTGTATGAATAATTAAAATGTGAATAATTCATTATTGTTTCTGCCACTGTCTTTTAAATGATGAAAATGTGGAAGTTATAGAAGTGCCGAACTGAAAGCCTCTGCTATTGGTTGTTACTCTTGGCAACAGGTTTGTACAGAAGACCAGAATATGCACCTTTGTTTGATAAACGCCAGACACCAAAAATTTTTCTAACTGTAGTGTGATTGGATGTAAAACATTATGGCTTTAACCGGCTTTTACGCGTCAAATACGCGTTACTATTGAATTAAAGATAACACCAGAAATGAAATCACCGACTTTAAAAACCCCCAGAGTGAAAATTTTAGTTACGTAGTGTGCTTCGTTATGTTTTTGAGAGACAGACCGACAGACAAACTAGATTACGTCAAATTTGAAAACTGACTCCAGAAATTAAAATTATGTAAACAAGATACAGAAAATCCGATGTTTTTTGTGGAAATAAATGATAATCCGAAGCATTTTCAATTCACTGGGCCATAAGATATTGACTTGAAATTCAGTCTAAGAACATGCTTCATCCCTTTTTGGTCGGTTTCTATATGAACTGCCACATATGGTATAATTTTGTAAATTCGATCTACTTTTGGGGGTTTAAATTATTGTGTAGGTGCATAAATTATATTTCCATTGCATCTCATTTAGTGCGTCAAAAATCTCAAAGTTGTATTATTGTGGTCCCCATCACCTACCGGAGAACAGCTGAACTGATCGGTTGTATTATTGTGGCCTCCATCACCTACCGGAGAATAGCTGAACCAATCGGTTGTATTATTGTGGCCCCCGCCACATAGTGGTGAATAGCTGAACTGATGAGCTGCATTTGTGGCCCCCATCACCTACCAGAGAATAGGCTGAACTGATCGGTTGTATTTGTGGCCCCAATCACATACCGGAGAACAGCTGAACCAATCAGTTGTATTTGTGGCCCCCATCACCTACCGGAGAATAGCTGAACCGATTGGTTGTATTTGTGGCCCCATCACCTACCGGAGAATAGCTGAACCAATCGGTTGTATTATTGTGGCCCCCATCACCTACCGGTGAATAGCTGAACCTATCAGTTGTATTTGCTGAAACGATCGGTTGTATTATTGTGGCCCCTGTTATCTTGCAGAGAATTAATACCTGAACAGAATGGTTAATAAATAGTAACAAAAATATATTATCATCTGGATTTTATACGATCATAATTAACAGAACTACAGTGAATTTTTAAAAAATAATACATATTTCTTTACTGGCTCACTGTTACTTTACATATGTCCAAGAATCTCATCAATTGGGTCTTCATCACCCAGCCAGTCAGGACGTCGGGTTGCTGATTTGTCTTTATCAATGCCATAGCAACGGATCCCATGATGCGACCCAGGTCTAACACCTACCGGTCGTGGTCTGTGTTTCTCGAACCTCAACCACTTCCCAGTCCCAGTGATGTATTCCTTCCTTTTCAACTCTTCAGCTATGTCCTCATCTGTCACTGTAAACTCGGCCTTAGTGAACATCTGTGCCAACTCTGCTTGTTTCCTCGCCATCTCCTCTTCATCATCGTCACTCCCTGCCAGACTCTCCTCGTGAACCACCTCCGCCATTGTCCTTTTCTTCGCAGTTACTGGATGCTCGGGAAGACTGAACTCATCAACAAGTACATCGTAGGGAACCATGGGGTGACCCCAGGATAGTCGGTTGTTTACGTCCCAAGGTTGGTTCTGACCAAAGGTTCCTACATACTCACCCATAGATGACCACAGACGGACCGTGCAGTCAGGTGAGGATGTGATAACGAAATTCTCATGAACTAAAGTAATTCCTGATATCAGTTGGACGTGCGCTCGCCATGAATAGAACAACAATGGGGGTTCGTCCTCGTCTACCATTCGAGAGTAATCTTCTATGTCCCAGACATAAACAAACCCGCCTTGATCACCAGTGTATAATAAGGTCTCATCCTCACTAATTACCATCGTTGAAACGGCTTTCCCCTCAGCATAACTCGCTTTGAATTTACCCATTATTCTGCCACCATGATTGATATTCCAAAAGTGAATACGACCGAAAGGGCCACTGGCCACCAAAATAGCTGCATCTTTTTCTCCCATTCTAGAACGTAGGAATATTACCTTACAAACGGAGTTGTCGCCATCAAGCGAAATGTCCGAGTATTCTCGGGGCCTGGGTGACATCAATCGAAGAATGGGTCCACCCGAGACCATGCTCCATATAACAACCTCTCCATCATAGCTCGATGTAGCTAATAGGTATGGTGAAAGTAGACCCAATGAAAGTATGTCCTCAGAGTGAACCCCGTGGCAGGTGAACCAACCCTGGATGGGCACCTGCTCTGAATGGATATCATTAGAGTCTGTATATATACTGATATTCCTGTCCCAACCTACCGATATGATATACTTATTCTTGTTGACTTCACAGTACATGACGTCAGTGACTTCTTTCAATTGCCTCGGCTTAGTTTTAGTTAATTTTCTGATGCACAATCCAGAGTTATAATTCCAAACACGCAATAAACCATCCCTGCCACCACTAATTAATCGCCTACCTGTCAGGTCAAAGGTCATGCAGGTGACTGCCTGATTGCCATGAGCATTGGAAAACTCAAACAAAGGGTTACCGTTTTCAAATTCCCATATCTTAATGACAGATCCTTCAGTACAGGTTATTACTTGGTTAAATGTTGGATTATACAATGTCTGTGTAATCCCATGTTTGTGTGTGAGGACAATCTCACCTTCCATGCTCTGTTTGGCACGTATAGTTAACATAGAAACGCCCTCAGCAGCAACCACTAGCGATTTCATTGTGGAGTTGTAATAAACAGCAGATAAGTCACCTCTAATGTTGTGACTTTTCGGCCTCAACTCAACAAGATTACTCTGATCCTGCAGGTCCCAGACGTTGATCATTTTATCTTGCGATATTGTGTAAATTCGGCCTTCTGATGAACTCACGATCACAGAGAATATGGGTGCATTGTGTCCTGATAACAACCCTATAGGTCGCGTCGGGACATAAGGGTTCCATAATCGAATAATCCTGTCGATACCCCCTGTTGCGATAATGGTTCGCTCTCGGCAAAATCCAAAACTTCTGACACCTTTATATACTCGGAAAACTGTTTGATCAGCATCTACACGTTTACGTGGGCTTGTTAAACTCACTACTTGTGAGCGACGTGCAGAACCCACACGTGCATTGGGCAGTTCGAACTGGGTGCTGCCAACAGCGCAACCGACAACCAATGCTGTCGAATGATCATTGGAAGAAGAGAAAACTGATCTAAGTTCGGGACAGTACTTGATTTGAGTGACCCAGTCATTGTGGACAGCCCAACGTACAAACGTTGTATTACTGGAACTTGCTACGACTTCCAGTGGCACACTAGCTAGTCCTTCTTTCCACGAACGTAAAGTTTCCCCGACTCCAGACATAGCTATTATATTAACACATCCCATCGCATCTCCATACAGAATCATTCCCTCGTCGGCACCCGTGGCACAGTAATCCAATTTAATCGGCACTGTTTCTAAACTAGTAATCTGACAATAATGCTCAAAGTTAGATAACTCATAGAATTGGATCTCACGGTCTCCAGTAATAAATATTAATTTATTGTACCTTGGCATGATCACGAAATCGGTAATCCATTTCTGTTTTGATCTTCCCGTAGATTGCGGCTCACTGGTGGTTTTCACACGTTTAAATTGTAATGTGTTGGTCCAAAAACTCACGCTTCCATCCTGACAAGCGACCAAGTAGGTGCCGTCCGAAAGCGCATTAATCCTCACTATTTGCTCGCGATGAGGGCTGGGGTGAACCACAGGGGGTAGATTGAAAGCGCACTGCTTCCCCGCCAAATATAAGTGTTCTTTCTCACCATAATCCAGTTGCATGTAAGTACAAAAGTCGTCCCATGTGATATCCCCGTCTGAATGAGTATCGATTTTCATAAACAAAGCTTTTATTTGGTCATCAAACTTTGAGCTGATATTGAGAGCAGACCTCAGCACCTGTTGAAAGTCATCCTGAGTGAGCACGCCATCTGAAGCAGAAGCAGCAAAGAATGCCTCTTTGAGTCTATGTAGATGTGGAAGTGCCACTCTATCTTCTATTTTGGCGTTTCGAGTTCCATCTGAGAGAAGAAGGAGCTGAGATTTTATTATGTCGAGGTTTTCACTTATTCCATCTACGTAGGAGATACTTATGCGTCTTTGTTTATCAACTTCATCCTTTTGACGGCCCCTACCAGTGTGGTAAGTAGCTGAGTTTGGTCTTGTAGGTTGTGTAGACCTGTCATGCCATGTATTTGCTGCAGCTGTTGATGGTCTTCCCCTTTCCTCTTTATATTTGTTTACACTGGTGATATCGTGGGCTGTTGCTGGTCTTATAAGAGTTCTGCAAGGCTTTAGTGTTGTATCTCTGCTTCCATTATCCATATTATAAAATAGAATAGTTCAGTATAGTAATCATAATTTAATAATTTTAAACAAACATTTCAGTTTACTAAAATACAAACCTACAAGATGTAAAATAATTAAGGCATAGTGATAGATCTTTTTTTACTATTTAATTTTAGAAAACATGAAATAAATAAAAATATAATGTAAATAAGGATATTTATTACTACAGTAATCTATAGTATTATTTATTATTTGACATTTGAAGGTCATACTACTGTATGATCTTGATTTCAATATTATAACATTAACATTGTTTACTTTTTTCTGCTGATGATTTTATTCACGGGTGCCAATATGAGGCAATAATGTTAACGCATAGAAGTTTCATTATAGTCAAGTAGACAGTACCGACCACCGTTCAAATTGGGTATGACTGCAGTTTTTTTGCTGAAAGTGTTAACTTGTATAAACCATTTGAAATTATGTTATATTTTACATAGTCCGCATTGAGCAATTTTTTCTAGAACACTATTTATCTTAACGACAGATGTTTTACATAGCAACAATAATGAATTAACATGCAGGGGTATATTTATCTAGTTAGACAATGGTCAATCATAAATAAGGAGAAACCAAGCTCGAGATAATAAAAATGTAAAGAATAAGGATTATGTTTGCAGTTATGAGTTACAAATTTTGTAACATTGCAGTGTTATGGCAAACACTGTTACTGGTAGTGAACTTGTAATACATACAAGGCTCGGTGTGCAATTTGGAGCTCATCACTGTGGCCAAGTAATGCACCGACATACATGTCTGTCAGGAATATATGCTGTCAGCACCCTAACTCTCGCTAGACATGTATCCTCAAGAACTGGTGGAAAATATGTTGGAAATATGTTAAATCGAATGTGGACTTTGTGGCCGACGCATTTATGGACAGAATGGCGCAAGTTTATCCTTTTCGAATTACTGTAGCAGTGGTTACCCAAACTGAGATGTTGTTTCTATAAGGTGATATCCGGTATTACCAGTGGACCGTACAATGAAAGGTGAAGGAATGTCGATGAAACAACTTCTGCATTTGCAGGAATTACTTTTAGTTGAATGTTTGATAATATATTTATTTGCACATTATCACAGTCCTTGTTCGCACACTTACAATAAAAATTGAAAGCCCTATTTACAAATTGCTCCCACATCCAACCAAAGTTTGTAGGCTATAGTGGCGGCTGCCGGCTGCATATTATCTACAGCCGCTCTCCAGAATAATACTTGCGAGCCCGTTCTTCTTATATTCATTCTTGACTGCTGCAGTTTCCTTTAATTCTAAATTTTACATCTGAAATAAATAATACTTTCATTATATTTTGTGCAAGATAATTCGCAATGCTAGGTTAGCTTTGCAGGAATTAAAAGTTCTAGGAATTCGAATAATATATCAATATCTGTGCATTATACAATAGTAAAAAAAGCCAATCAAACAGTCGGACTGAAGGCATCTCTTCGAAGATAGGGAGGACCTTTAGTCGCAATCAAAATTCATCCCTCACCAGGGAAAAATCGACGCAAATAACAGCTGGTTACTCCCAAAAATAAAACTGTAACCTGTTCTGTTGACTTTCGTTTATCTATTTGGTTAGAATAACGTGCCACTATAACATGCATCTGTCTCCCTCTTCAGTAGCTGCTACCCGAAGGTATAACTGGTGCTACTCGTATCCCAAGGTTTGTAATTCAACAGGTACTCATTTTATCGACCCCAGTGAATGAAAGAAGGTCGAGCAGAATGAGAACCAACCTGTTGAAACTTAGAAAGTCACTAAATATTGCTACAATGAACGCACGCACTCTGAAACTGCTTAACAAACATTATTATAGCTCTGGCAATGGAATATTACATCGACATCATTTGTATTCAAGAATATCAGATTAGTCATGAGCCACCGAGAGAAAGCCGCCCCAATATTAGATTATTACAACAACATATCCATTGGGTAAGAAAGTGGAGGCGAGCCAGCCCGTCTCTTAATTTTTTACTTTATATTACGCGATCAATTTTCACTCATCTCGTCATGAACCCAACATGTATGTAACCTTTTGTTAAATTTGTTGGCTATGCGTTTGCGGTTGTTTGGGTGGAGTGTGGTAGGCCTACACTTTTCACACTTAAATATTTTGGTTGTGAAATGTTACAGGGCATAGCGATCTGAGATATTTCATTTATATTTTATTATGAGAGGAAGAAGAACATACAACGTTATTTACTACATATGTAACAAAATAATTGTTTTCGGGTTTAACTTGGAAGCCTCTCCAAATAGTTGATATACAATTATATTTAAAATTATTTCCATGGTCATGGTCATTCACCCGTCTTTAGTTAGAAATTTGTTTGCATGAAAGACAGTTTAGTTTAGTTATTACTGATTTATTATCTCTTATCTGACTGGGGTAATAATAAAGGATAGGATAAATGGAAGCAAAGTGTGACAGTAACAAATATTTCCCCGTCACCCTAGCATGTCTTAAGTATATGATATATCAAAGGGGGAAGTTTGGATTCACTGCATAAATGCAGTTCACCAAACTTCCCCCGAATGCACACTGTAACTTCCCCCTTCCCCCAAATATCCACTGTTGAATTAATTTGAAGCGATATAATAAGTACAAAATTGTGCGAGTTTTTAATTGTGTGGTCCAATTGTTATTTGATTTCTATTTATTATTTAAAGTGCATTTAATATCACACTGGTTTTTAGAATATTACAACCTTATGTTTTATTTATTAACCCAATCGAAGCCTCATAAGGGCCGCTTATTTGTACGCATATCCCCTAATGCGCTCAGTAAGGTTCAAACAACATATTAATATGAAAATAAAGTATCTGCAAAGAAAATAACCCAATACTATATAATTTGACCTTATTAAAAAATTTGCACTTTTGCACACTTATTTGCACAAATGCACTTTAGCAGATCGTACTGGTGGCTCTTATTTAACAAACTTATGTTTATCCTCTACCGATCTACGATGGTGTATGATCAAGTGTCAGTCGCTAAAAGTGTCAAAAATCCAATTTAATAAATCTGGATTTGCGATTTTGGACCATATTCATGGACATTTTAAGTCACTTTATAGACATAAAAAGTTAAACAAATGTTACGATTATAGTTAGAAATCATTCCAAACTACATTTTAATCCAAAAAATAACATTCTACAATGAATAGAACAAAATAATAGTGTTTGAAATATCGAAAAAATGTTCACTATTTAAGTGCATTTTGCACTAAGTGCACATAAGTCTTTTCCCAAGCTATTTCACACACTACAATCTATCCTCTATCCAATGAAAAAAGTTTCAGATTAAACGGCCCTGTAGAACCGAAGTTATTTATGTTTAAAAATAGTCACTCGAAAATTTCAAATTATCTTGGTCACATAGTCTAGTGGTTATCAATCACATTAATGAAACCTAAGTTCGCGGGTTCGAAATCCAATATTGACCTGACCATTCTTAATTTTTTTGCAAAAAAAATTATTTTTATTTTTTCACTAAAATCGCTCTAACTTCGGTTCTGGTGGTCCAAATTCAATAAAATTGGTATATTCTTTGCCGTAATTTTTTTCTTCATCTTTTGAGAGGGGTTATTTTTGGCCCCAAAAAAATTAAAAAAAAGGGCCAAAATAACGCGATATTTTTCGACCCTTAAAATTCGTAATTTTAATTATATATGTTAAGATAAAAGATAGCGGAGTTAATTTGATACTTTTTACAGGTACTTTTGGCGCAATACGCTAAATTATAATGGAATAGCGATTTGTTAAAAAAAAAAATTTTTCGTCCCTTTTTATAAATATTATATTTCACACGATCGCCTGCCGCTCCAGTTTTATAATACCTCCGGCGCTGTGATTAACGCTGTTAGATAGATAATTTAACGCACTATAAGTCTGTGTTAACAAATCTCCCGTAAGTTAAGTAGTTTTCGAGCTAGACGATTTCCCGCGAAGCAAGTTTGAAGCGCGAAATTATAATTTTGGCCCTCATTTTTTTAATATCATCCTTGGAGCAAAACCGATAGCATATTTGAATTCCCCGTATGGATATTGACTGTATAGAATGTACCTTAACCAACTAAAGTTAAAAATAAAAAATTATTCGATAAAAACTACTTTACAAATTCTGGCCCTTTATGGCCCCTATTGCCGACATATTTTTTGTACCCCTATTCGATAGGAACGTAGCCCCAATGGTCTTCTACGAGTTTCATAAAAGAATTAGTGGATTCCTACCGGCGTTGTCGAATTAAACATTTCGGAAATAAGTTTTCCAAAAAAGACGGACAAAAACGTACAAATTTACAGCCCCTTTTTCCACCCGAAATTTTAATAAATATCTTACCCCCATTCGATACGAAGGTAGTACCACTCTTCCCCTTTCCAACCGCGTTACTTTCGTCCCCGTACGATTAATATTAGCCGAGTTATAGTGGATCCCGCAAAGTCATTTTGTCCGTTTTTTCAACTTTGACGGACATTTTCGGAAAAAAGGCGTGGTAATCTTTTTTGAAAAAAAAAACGAATTCACTAATTAATCCCTTCTATCGTATCCCGGCGTCGGCTAAGCAATAACCTAGGGTTTTTTCGAGCCACTGTAGAGCGCCTTTCAAAAAAATTTTAAAATTGTCGAAAAAATGACGGTTTTTTGTCCGCCGTGTCCGTCGAAGGGTTAGATTTAATAATGTTAGAGTTGCTAATATCTTAGAATTCCGAGCCGCTTCCCTGGTGAGAAAATAACAAAATTTGGTCAGTTCCTTCATCGAAAAGTCCCCCAGAATCCCAAGTTAACCTATATAGTTAGCGATGGCCTGCGGCTTTAGGAGCGGCCGCGGTATTCACCTCCCTCATAGCGGCCGCGGCGGTGTTGCGTCAAATGGAGAAATATTTATCCCACCAAGGTTGAGAAACAACCAGGCACCTGCCGAACTCCAAAGAAGTATTAAAAGCATGTCCAATTATAAAGCGAGTAGTGGATTAGGTGAAATCCCTGAAGAGGTATGGAAAACCGGAGTGCTAAATAGACCATTATTGAATGCTTGCAACCGGATGTTAAAAGGGGAAAAGCCACCACCAATTTGGACTAAAGGTCAACTAAAGCCTCTCCCCAAGAAAGGAGACCTCGGTATACCAACAAACTATCGTGGGATCTGTCTGCTTGTGGTAGCTGCCAAAATATACAATAAAATGATTCTATATAGGATTAGGCCTCACATAGAGAATATTGGTCTTTTATGTTGCGTTTTATTCAAATTTTTTTTTATATAGGCCTATGTTATAAACAAATAAAGTTGAAAAAATATTTCTATCATAACAAAACAAATCTGCCATATTTTAAAAGAAATAAATAAAATCTGAAAAAAATACAATAATATTGTATAAATGTTGGGTACCGGCAATATGTTCCAGAACATTTATTTGTATCAAAACTTAAAAATAGCTACATAAAAAGTATTATAAAATGATCAATAATGCTTGATAGGGCCGTGTAGATGGAGACGTTTTAAAATTATTTTCCAACAACAATTGTAAAGCGAAAATACAAATCTTTTGAAATATAAGTATTATACAATATTCTATATATTCAATGGTGGTGTACATTAAGTATATTACCTTTAAAATTGACGTAACAACTTCGATAGAATCGGGTTCCCAAAATAGTTAGGTCTTCAAGCTCACCATCTCCCAAATCCAACGGAATCTTCAAATTTCCAGCTATTGTAATTCTTCGTATCGAGGCAATCTTGTTTCGCAAATGGCAAAAGTCCTTTCTCATATTGCTATCGCTGCATTTTTCTAGCGTTTCCAACTTTTGGATTTTTTGGATCTAACGCCTTACATAAGGCGGTAGATCCAGATAAGACAATCTTTCTCAAAACTAAATGTCACTATTAATCACAATATTTTTTAATTATTTTAGTCAAAGCACTCGTCGCCTCCAACTCTCTTTAAGGTCATTTTCATTGCCTAAATGTAACTTATTACTGCAGTGTTTTGAACCATAATAAATTTTCATTGCCTAACTAAATATAACTTATTACTGCAATGTTTTGAATCATAAAAACATAATATTCTAGAATGTTTAATGTTGTTGCTAACACATTCTCTACATAGATTAACATTTTTTTTTGGTAATTTTGTTATGATTTTATCCTCCAAACAAACGGCAATAAAAAAAATTGCTCAACCTTTCCCAAAGTCTTTATAGCGAAAATTTATTGTTATAATGTTGAACAACACCATGAGCAAATAAAATTGCAGTCATACGGTGGAGAACGGTTCGTCAGTAAAATGTACCAAGCGTCTACTCGACTATTACCATTAATTACTATTTAGCTTTTATAATTTGCAATATCACATTCATAATTCAACAACAACAATAATCCCATGTGGAAATAAGGATGAATATATTTCCTTCCATAGAAACTAAAAGGGAGAACTGCCCTAAGCATTTAACGCATTCATTTCATATTAATTGAACATTGAAAAGTAATAGTAATTCGCAAAGATGTTATTTGCGACCAGTTCACCCCATGCCTTCCTTACTACTCCTAATGAGATGTTCTATTTCTCTACAAGCCAAACAACCATAGAATATGGCAATGTATTTGTTATTATCCAGTTGTGTTGTTACATTACATATAACTTCTGTACATAATTATTATTTTATGACCTTAGAATCTACAAAATGTCATATAATAACTAATTTTCAGAAATACATGTATAATTAATCCAACGTTACATTAATCATAAGTTGTTGCGTTGATAATCGTCGTGGAAACGAGCAACTGAGCCAAGAGTTGGATCGATTTAATTGGCCATTCGATTGTTGCATTACATCCCAATTGTGGGTATCGGAGAATTGCAGTTGCTTAGTAACTTCCACAACGCAGTGCCGACGGACATAACATGTTACTTAACGATATCGTGGAATTTTCCAAATCCAAATATAAAAATCAAATCAAAATATCGTAATGAGTATAGCGATCAAGAGAAGAATAGTAAACTCTAGAAAGGACTATTTAATACCCCCCCCCCCCCCCCCCCCCCCCGCACTACCCACAACCCCATCCCACTACCCACTAACCACCCACAACCCCATCCCACTACCCACTAACCACCCACAACCCCATCCAAAGCCTTCGTTCTTGGAACTTATCAGAAGACCTCTTAGAACGGAAAGATAAAGAAAGTCGAAAGAGATTAATAATTATTCCAGTATCTATAATATACTCCTACATTCAGCTAGCTCCATACTAATACCCTGCTAAGTCTCATTCATTTCTTTCATTGTTTGTACCTTAATTTTCCGTGTAAACCCAAAACTTACCATCAGTACCAACTAATCACTCTAATGTTGAAGAATAACTTCGTTGTACCTGGTTCAATATCGACGGAGAAACAGACAACATTTTTATTACAAGCGCTTGTAGCTTAAAGAATGAAAGCAAAAATAATAATTCTGACTCACACACTAAGGAGGAGGGAGGTGAAACTATCTCTGTTTCAAATTTCATGCAATCTCATTAAGATTTGTAGAAAAATTTGGGTAGAAGGTTCCTAAATAGAGACACTATAATTCCAGGACCTTTGCCAATTATCACATGGTGCTTGTACTTCTGCCAGAACGCCCATATTAACTGACAAAGCGACCTGACTAATAGGCCAGGGATTACACACAAATTACTTCATTCGTTGGCCCATGTGAAGAATACCAGACTTTCTGCCGTTATATTTCACGTTGCAGTTACCCCCATGTGAAGAATACCAGGTTTTCACCAAAAACACAGGTTACAGAAGGGCTGAATCTAACCAAAACAATAAACGAATTAGTATATGTACAAGTTATAAGACAGAAATAAGCGCTACAAAACTCTTAATAAAGATAAATTTAAAAAAAAAACAAAAAATCTTCATATATAAAATTCCAATAAAAAGTCGACCGAAAAGTGATATTCTGGTATTCTTCACATGGCATGGGCGCATTCGTTCGTTTACAAATTGCTTATTTACACTGCGGTCTGCCTCAGAACTATACTCACTTAAATTACTTAATAATAAATTAATTTTAGTTTATTGTTACTTGGCGAGATTATTCCAGAACATTAGATAATTTAATATTTTCGTTATAAACTTTCAATTTAGGCTATGGATCCAGCCGGAGTGTACTAGCTAACTTGAGGGTCAACATTAGATATTAAATACACTAGAGAATTTATATAAATGTTTAAAAGTTAAAAGTTAATTTCTTGATTTGAAAGTTGATTAGTTGAGTTGTTATTAATAGTAATAATTAAGTTGTTATAATAATATGAAACCACTCATTCACCCATAACACAAAATAAAATATAAATGTGAAGTTGTCATTTCCCTACAATTATAATAATTTCCATATTTCAACTAACACAATTTCGGAAGTAAGAGAATGATATCTAAATTTTTTCTTGCTAGTTGAGGAAGCGATTTTTAAAAAATCGGCTAGAGTGCACCTTCACTTTTTTAAAGAAGGGTTAATATATAATACTAAGTACACCATGACCTCCAATATAGTGGCATTTTCTGATGACACGGATCCCCCCACCAGATTGTTCTACAAATCTTTATTCTTATAAATATTATCTATTATATCTAATATTATCTAATATTAACTATATCTTTATTTATTGCTTGAAATTTGAAACACAACTAGTTCAACTCAGCGTGGTTGTTAACATGAAGACGGAATTTTCGTTCGATTTTGCCTTTAAATTTTTATTATAAACGTTTTAAAATACGTGTCTTTTGCGAAATAACACGCTCCAAATCGTGGCCAATTCTTCACATTAGTCGTAATTTTTCATATCATTTGAAAGCTTAAGTTGCGAGGATTCCAAATATGTAATATCTTAATTTCGATGAGAAACAGCTGAGATATAGGCGTTGCAGGCCATTTATTCTATTTAATAAATACACAATATTCTGGAACAATTTGTTTATGTATGAATAGCTAAGCAATATAGATATTGTATATTCATACCGCTGTTGCCTACCAACTCATAAAATAAATAACACGTTCTAGAATTTTCTGTATTTATTAAATAGAATAAAAGGCCTGCAGCGAACAATAATTCTTGCAATCTTCGAACGCCTATATCTCAGCTGTTTCTCAACGAAATTCATATATTGTTACATATTTGGAATCCTTGCAACGCAAGCTTTCCAATGATATGAAAAAAATACGACTAATGTAAAGAATGGCCACGATACGGAGGGTGCGATTTCACATAAGACACTTTTTAAAACGCTTATAAAAAATTTTAAGGCGAAATCGAAAATTCCGGCTTCATGTGGACATCCAGGTGAGTGGAACTAGTTGTGTTTCAAATTTCAAGCAATATGATAAAGAGCTGTATAAAAATTTGGGGGGGGGGGGGGGTCCGTGTCATCAGAAAATGACACTATATTACGGGACATGATGTATTATGTTTATATAATTGTAATTAAGTGGTTGTTTTTTATATTTTCTTATAATTGTTTTTTTGTAGTATCCTTCTCACAAGCGACTGCTCCCCAGTTCCGTATGCATCTCTACACTTGTTCTACCTCCATTTCTACACTAGTTCTGTATGCACATCTACACTTGTTCTGTATCTATTTCTACACTAGTTCCGTATGCGTCTGTACTAGTTCTGTATATACACGTCTACACTAGTTCCGTATGCACCTCTACACTTGTTCTGTATCCATTTCTACACTAGTTCCGTATGCGTCTGTACTAGTTCTGTATATACACGTCTACACTAGTTCCGTATGCACCTCTACACTTGTTCTGTATCCATTTCTATACTAGTTCCGTATGCGTCTGTACTAGTTCTGTATCCATTTCTACACTAGTTCCGTATGCACCTCTACACTTGTTCTGTATCCATTTCTACACTAGTTCCGTATGCACCTCTACACTTGTTCTGTATCCATTTCTATACTAGTTCCGTATGCGTCTGTACTAGTTCTGTATACACGTCTACACTAGTTCCGTATGCACCTCTACACTTGTTCTGTATCCATTTCTATACTAGTTCCGTATGCACCTCTACACTTGTTCTGTATCCATTTCTATACTAGTTCCGTATGCGTCTGTACTAGTTCTGTATATACACGTCTACACTAGTTCCGAATGCACCTCTACACTTGTTCTGTATCCATTTCTATACTAGTTCCGTATGCGTCTGTACTAGTTCTGTATACACGTCTACACTAGTTCCGTATGCACCTCTACACTAGTTCTGTATACACGTCTACACTAGTTCCGTATGCGTCTGTACTAGTTCTGTATACACGTCTACACTAGTTCCGTATGCACCTCTACACTTGTTCTGTATCCATTTCTATACTAGTTCCGTATGCGTCTGTACTAGTTCTGTATACACGTCTACACTAGTTCCGTATGCACCTCTACACTAGTTCTGTATACACGTCTACACTAGTTCCGTATGCACCTCTACACTTGTTCTGTATCAATTTCTACACTAGTTCCGTATGCGTCTGTACTAGTTCTGTATACACGTCTACACTAGTTCCGTATGCACCTCTACACTTGTTCTGTATCCATTTCTACACTAGTTCCGTATGCGTCTGTACTAGTTCTGTATACACGTCTACACTAGTTCCGTATGCACCTCTACACTTGTTCTGTATCCATTTCTACACTAGTTCCGTATGCACCTCTACACCAGTTCCGTATGCGTCTGTACTAGTTCTGTATACACGTCTACACTAGTTCCGTATGCACCTCTACACTAGTTCTGTATACACGTCTACACTAGTTCCGTATGCACCTCTACACTTGTTCTGTATCAATTTCTACACTAGTTCCGTATGCGTCTGTACTAGTTCTGTATACACGTCTACACTAGTTCCGTATGCACCTCTACACTAGTTCTGTATACACGTCTACACTAGTTCCGTATGCACCTCTACACTTGTTCTGTATCAATTTCTACACTAGTTCCGTATGCGTCTGTACTAGTTCTGTATACACGTCTACACTAGTTCCGTATGCACCTCTACACTTGTTCTGTATCCATTTCTATACTAGTTCCGTATGCACCTCTACACTTGTTCTGTATCCATTTCTATACTAGTTCCGTATGCACCTCTACACTTGTTCTGTATCCATTTCTATACTAGTTCCGTATGCGTCTGTACTAGTTCTGTATACACGTCTACACTAGTTCCGTATGCGTCTGTACTAGTTCTGTATACACGTCTACACTAGTTCCGTATGCACCTCTACACTTGTTCTGTATCAATTTCTATACTAGTTCCGTATGCGTCTGTACTAGTTCTGTATACACGTCTACACTAGTTCCGTATGCACCTCTACACTAGTTCTGTATACACGTCTACACTAGTTCCGTATGCACCTCTACACTTGTTCTGTATCAATTTCTACACTAGTTCCGTATGCGTCTGTCCTAGTTCTGTATACACGTCTACACTAGTTCCGTATGCACCTCTACACTTGTTCTGTATCCATTTCTATACTAGTTCCGTATGCACCTCTACACTTGTTCTGTATCCATTTCTATACTAGTTCAATGTGCACCTCTACACTTGTTCTGTATCCATTTCTACACTAGTTCCGTATGCGTCTGTACTAGTTCTGTATACACGTCTACACTAGTTCCGTATGCACCTCTACACTTGTTCTGTATCCATTTCTATACTAGTTCCGTATGCGTCTGTACTAGTTCTGTATACACGTCTACACTAGTTCCGTATGCACCTCTACACTTGTTCTGTATCCAATTCTACACTAGTTCCGTATGCACCTCTACACTTGTTCTGTATCCATTTCTATACTAGTTCCGTATGCACCTCTACACTTGTTCTGTATCTATTTCTACACTAGTTCCGTATGCGTCCGTACTAGTTCTGTATACACGTCTATACTAGTTCCGTATGCGTCTGTACTAGTTCTGTATCCATTTCTATACTAGTTCCGTATGCACCTCTACACTTGTTCTGTATCCATTTCTACACTAGTTCCGTATGCGTCTGTACTAGTTCTGTATATACACGTCTACACTAGTTCCGTATGCACCTCTACACTTGTTCTGTATCCATTTCTATACTAGTTCCGTATGAACCTCTACACTTGTTCTGTATCCATTTCTATACTAGTTCCGTATGCGTCTGTACTAGTTCTGTATATACACGTCTACACTAGTTCCGTATGCACCTCTACACTTGTTCTGTATCCATTTCTATACTAGTTCCGTATGCGTCTGTACTTGTTCTGTATACACGTCTACACTAGTTCCGTATGCACCTCTACACTTGTTCTGTATCCATTTCTATACTAGTTCCGTATGCGTCTGTACTAGTTCTGTATACACGTCTACACTAGTTCCGTATGAACCTCTACACTTGTTCTGTATCCATTTCTATACTAGTTCCGTATGCACCTCTACACTTGTTCTGTATCCATTTCTATACTAGTTCCGTATGCGTCTGTACTAGTTCTGTATATACACGTCTACACTAGTTCCGTATGCACCTCTACACTTGTTCTGTATCCATTTCTATACTAGTTCCGTATGCGTCTGTACTAGTTCTGTATACACGTCTACACTAGTTCCGTATGCACCTCTACACTTGTTCTGTATCCATTTCTATACTAGTTCCGTATGCGTCTGTACTAGTTCTGTATATACACGTCTACACTAGTTCCGTATGCACCTCTACACTTGTTCTGTATCCAATTCTACACTAGTTCCGTATGTACCTCTACACTTGTTCTGTATCCATTTCTATACTAGTTCCGTATGCGTCTGTACTAGTTCTGTATACACGTCTACACTAGTTCCGTATGCGTCTGTACCTGTTCTGTATACACGTCTACACTAGTTCCGTATGCACCTCTACACTTGTTCTGTATCCATTTCTATACTAGTTCCGTATGCGTCTGTACTAGTTCTGTATACACGTCTACACTAGTTCCGTATGCACCTCTACACTTGTTCTGTATCCAATTCTACACTAGTTCCGTATGCACCTCTACACTTGTTCTGTATCCATTTCTATACTAGTTCCGTATGCGTCTGTACTTGTTCTGTATACACGTCTACACTAGTTCCGTATGCACCTCTACACTTGTTCTGTATCCATTTCTATACTAGTTCCGTATGCGTCTGTACTAGTTCTGTATACACGTCTACACTAGTTCCGTATGTACCTCTACACTTGTTCTGTATCCATTTCTATACTAGTTCCGTATGTACCTCTACACTTGTTCTGTATCCATTTCTATACTAGTTCCGTATGCGTCTGTACTAGTTCTGTATACACGTCTACACTAGTTCCGTATGCACCTCTACACTTGTTCTGTATCCATTTCTATACTAGTTCCGTATGCGTCTGTACTAGTTCTGTATACACGTCTACACTAGTTCCGTATGCACCTCTACACTTGTTCTGTATCCAATTCTACACTAGTTCCGTATGCGTCTGTACTAGTTCTGTATACACGTCTACACTAGTTCCGTATGCGTCTGTACTAGTTCTGTATACACGTCTACACTAGTTCCCTATGCACCTCTACACTTGTTCTGTATCCATTTCTACACTAGTTCCGTATGCGTCTGTACTTGTTCTGTATACACTTCTACACTAGTTCCTTGCGTTTACACTAGTTCCGAATGCACCTCTACACTTGTTCTGTATTAATTTCTACACTAGTTCCGTATGCGTCTGTACTAGTTCTGTATATACACGTCTACACTAGTTCCGTATGCACCTCTACACTTGTTCTGTATCCATTTCTATACTAGTTCCGTATGCACCTCTACACTTGTTCTGTATCCATTTCTACACTAGTTCCGTATGCACCTCTACACTTGTTCTGTATCCATTTCTACACTAGTTCCGTATGCGTCTGTACTTGTTCTGTATACACTTCTACACTAGTTCCTTGCGTTTACACTAGTTCCGAATGCACCTCTACACTTGTTCTGTATCCATTTCTACACTAGTTCCGTATGCGTCTGTACTAGTTCTGTATATACACGTCTACACTAGTTCCGTATGCACCTCTACACTTGTTCTGTATCTATTTCTACACTAGTTCCGTATGCGTCTGTACTAGTTCTGTATATACACGTCTACACTAGTTCCGTATGCACCTCTACACTTGTTCTGTATCCATTTCTATACTAGTTCCGTATGCGTCTGTACTTGTTCTGTATACACGTCTACACTAGTTCCGTATGCACCTCTACACTTGTTCTGTATCCATTTCTATACTAGTTCCGTATGCGTCTGTACTAGTTCTGTATACACGTCTACACTAGTTCCGTATGCACCTCTACACTTGTTCTGTATCCATTTCTATACTAGTTCCGTATGCGTCTGTACTAGTTCTGTATACACGTCTACACTAGTTCCGTATGCACCTCTACACTTGTTCTGTATCCATTTCTATACTAGTTCCGTATGCGTCTGTACTAGTTCTGTATACACGTCTACACTAGTTCCGTATGCACCTCTACACTTGTTCTGTATCCAATTCTACACTAGTTCCGTATGCGTCTGTACTAGTTCTGTATACACGTCTACACTAGTTCCGTATGCGTCTGTACTAGTTCTGTATACACGTCTACACTAGTTCCGTATGCACCTCTACACTTGTTCTGTATCCATTTCTACACTAGTTCCGTATGCGTCTGTACTTGTTCTGTATACACTTCTACACTAGTTCCTTGCGTTTACACTAGTTCCGAATGCACCTCTACACTTGTTCTGTATCCATTTCTACACTAGTTCCGTATGCGTCTGTACTAGTTCTGTATATACACGTCTACACTAGTTCCGTATGCACCTCTACACTTGTTCTGTATCCATTTCTACACTAGTTCCGTATGCACCTCTACACTTGTTCTGTATCCATTTCTATACTAGTTCCGTATGCGTCCGTACTAGTTCTGTATACACGTCTACACTAGTTCCGAATGCACCTCTACACTTGTTCTGTATCCATTTCTATACTAGTTCCGTATGCGTCTGTACTAGTTCTGTATATACACGTCTACACTAGTTCCGTATGCACCTCTACACTTGTTCTGTATCCATTTCTACACTAGTTCCGTATGCACCTCTACACTTGTTCTGTATCCATTTCTATACTAGTTCCGTATGCGTCTGTACTAGTTCTGTATACACGTCTACACTAGTTCCGTATGCACCTCTACACTTGTTCTGTATCCATTTCTACACTAGTTCCGTATGCACCTCTACACTTGTTCTGTATCCATTTCTATACTAGTTCCGTATGCGTCCGTACTAGTTCTGTATACACGTCTACACTAGTTCCGAATGCACCTCTACACTTGTTCTGTATCCATTTCTATACTAGTTCCGTATGCGTCTGTACTAGTTCTGTATATACACGTCTACACTAGTTCCGTATGCACCTCTACACTTGTTCTGTATCCATTTCTACACTAGTTCCGTATGCACCTCTACACTTGTTCTGTATCCATTTCTATACTAGTTCCGTATGCGTCTGTACTAGTTCTGTATCCATTTCTACACTAGTTCCGTATGGACCTCTACACTTGTTCTGTATCCATTTCTATACTAGTTCCGTATGCGTCTGTACTAGTTCTGTATACACGTCTACACTAGTTCCGTATGCGTCTGTACTAGTTCTGTATACACGTCTACACTAGTTCCGTATGCACCTCTACACTTGTTCTGTATCCATTTCTATACTAGTTCCGTATGCGTCTGTACTAGTTCTGTATACACGTCTACACTAGTTCCGTATGCACCTCTACACTTGTTCTGTATCCATTTCTATACTAGTTCCGTATGCGTCTGTACTAGTTCTGTATATACACGTCTACACTAGTTCCGTATGCACCTCTACACTTGTTCTGTATCCATTTCTATACTAGTTCCGTATGCACCTCTACACTTGTTCTGTATCCATTTCTACACTAGTTCCGTATGCGTCTGTACTAGTTCTGCATATACACGTCTACACTAGTTCCGTATGCACCTCTACACTTGTTCTGTATCCATTTCTATACTAGTTCCGTATGCGTCTGTACAAGTTCTGTATATACACGTCTACACTAGTTCCGTATGCACCTCTACACTTGTTCTGTATCCATTTCTATACTAGTTCCGTATGCGTCTGTACTAGTTCTGTATATACACGTCTACACTAGTTCCGTATGCACCTCTACACTTGTTCTGTATCCATTTCTATACTAGTTCCGTATGCGTCTGTACTAGTTCTGTATATACACGTCTACACTAGTTCCGTATGCACCTCTACACTTGTTCTGTATCCAATTCTACACTAGTTCCGTATGCGTCTGTACTAGTTCTGTATACACGTCTACACTAGTTCCGTATGCACCTCTACACTTGTTCTGTATCCATTTCTATACTAGTTCCGTATGCGTCTGTACTAGTTCTGTATACACGTCTACACTAGTTCCGTATGCACCTCTACACTTGTTCTGTATCCATTTCTATACTAGTTCCGTATGCGTCTGTACTAGTTCTGTATACACGTCTACACTAGTTCCGTATGCGTCTGTACTAGTTCTGTATACACGTCTACACTAGTTCCGTATGCACCTCTACACTTGTTCTGTATCCATTTCTACACTAGTTCCGTATGCGTCTGTACTTGTTCTGTATACACTTCTACACTAGTTCCTTGCGTTTACACTAGTTCCGAATGCACCTCTACACTTGTTCTGTATCCATTTCTACACTAGTTCCGTATGCGTCTGTACTAGTTCTGTATATACACGTCTACACTAGTTCCGTATGCACCTCTACACTTGTTCTGTATCCATTTCTATACTAGTTCCGTATGCACCTCTACACTTGTTCTGTATCCATTTCTACACTAGTTCCGTATGCACCTCTACACTTGTTCTGTATCCATTTCTATACTAGTTCCGTATGTACCTCTACACTTGTTCTGTATCCATTTCTATACTAGTTCCGTATGCACCTCTACACTTGTTCTGTATCCATTTCTATACTAGTTCCGTATGCGTCTGTACTAGTTCTGTATATACACGTCTACACTAGTTCCGTATGCACCTCTACACTTGTTCTGTATCCATTTCTATACTAGTTCCGTATGCGTCTGTACTAGTTCTGTATACACGTCTACACTAGTTCCGTATGCACCTCTACACTTGTTCTGTATCCAATTCTACACTAGTTCCGTATGCACCTCTACACTTGTTCTGTATCCATTTCTACACTAGTTCCGTATGCGTCTGTACTAGTTCTGTATCCATTTCTACACTAGTTCCGTATGCGTCTGTACTAGTTCTGTATATACACGTCTACACTAGTTCCGTATGCACCTCTACACTTGTTCTGTATCCATTTCTACACTAGTTCCGTATGCGTCTGTACTAGTTCTGTATATACACGTCTACACTAGTTCCGTATGCACCTCTACACTTGTTCTGTATCCATTTCTACACTAGTTCCGTATGCGTCTGTACTTGTTCTGTATACACGTCTACACTAGTTCCGTATGCACCTCTACACTTGTTCTGTATCCAATTCTACACTAGTTCCGTATGCACCTCTACACTTGTTCTGTATCCATTTCTACACTAGTTCCGTATGCGTCTGTACTAGTTCTGTATACACTTCTACACTAGTTCCTTGCGTTTACACTAGTTCCGAATGCACCTCTACACTTGTTCTGTATCCATTTCTATACTAGTTCCGTATGCGTCTGTACTAGTTCTGTATACACGTCTACACTAGTTCTGTATACACGTCTACACTAGTTCCGTATGCGTCTGTACTTGTTCTGTATACACTTCTACACTAGTTCCTTGCGTTTACACTAGTTCCGAATGCACCTCTACACTTGTTCTGTATCCATTTCTACACTAGTTCCGTATGCGTCTGTACTAGTTCTGTATATACACGTCTACACTAGTTCCGTATGCACCTCTACACTTGTTCTGTATCCATTTCTATACTAGTTCCGTATGCGTCTGTACTAGTTCTGTATACACGTCTACACTAGTTCCGTATGCACCTCTACACTTGTTCTGTATCCATTTCTATACTAGTTCCGTATGCGTCTGTACTAGTTCTGTATACACGTCTACACTAGTTCCGTATGCACCTCTACACTTGTTCTGTATCCATTTCTATACTAGTTCCGTATGCACCTCTACACTTGTTCTGTATCCATTTCTACACTAGTTCCGTATGCACCTCTACACTTGTTCTGTATCCATTTCTACACTAGTTCCGTATGCGTCTGTACTAGTTCTGTATATACACGTCTATACTAGTTCCGTATGCGTCTGTACTAGTTCTGTATCCATTTCTACACTAGTTCCGTATGCGTCTGTACTAGTTCTGTATACACGTCTACACTAGTTCCGTATGCACCTCTACACTTGTTCTGTATCCATTTCTATACTAGTTCCGTATGCGTCTGTACTAGTTCTGTATACACGTCTACACTAGTTCCGTATGCACCTCTACACTTGTTCTGTATCCATTTCTATACTAGTTCCGTATGCACCTCTACACTTGTTCTGTGTCCATTTCTACACTAGTTCCGTATGCACCTCTACACTTGTTCTGTATCCATTTCTATACTAGTTCCGTATGCGTCTGTACTAGTTCTGTATACACGTCTACACTAGTTCCGTATGCACCTCTACACTTGTTCTGTATCCATTTCTATACTAGTTCCGTATGCGTCTGTACTAGTTCTGTATACACGTCTACACTAGTTCCGTATGCACCTCTACACTTGTTCTGTATCTATTTCTATACTAGTTCCGTATGGACCTCTACACTTGTTCTGTATCCATTTCTACACTAGTTCCGTATGCGTCTGTACTTGTTCTGTATACACTTCTACACTAGTTCCTTGCGTTTACACTAGTTCCGAATGCACCTCTACACTTGTTCTGTATCCATTTCTACACTAGTTCCGTATGCGTCTGTACTAGTTCTGTATATACACGTCTACACTAGTTCCGTATGCACCTCTACACTTGTTCTGTATCCATTTCTATACTAGTTCCGTATGCACCTCTACACTTGTTCTGTATCCATTTCTATACTAGTTCCGTATGCGTCTGTACTAGTTCTGTATATACACGTCTACACTAGTTCCGTATGCACCTCTACACTTGTTCTGTATCCATTTCTACACTAGTTCCGTATGCGTCTGTACTAGTTCTGTATCCATTTCTATACTAGTTCCGTATGCACCTCTAGACTTGTTCTGTATCCATTTCTATACTAGTTCCGTATGCACCTCTACACTTGTTCTGTATCCATTTCTATACTAGTTCCGTATGTACCTCTACACTTGTTCTGTATCCATTTCTATACTAGTTCCGTATGCACCTCTACACTTGTTCTGTATCCATTTCTATACTAGTTCCGTATGCGTCTGTACTAGTTCTGTATATACACGTCTACACTAGTTCCGTATGCACCTCTACACTTGTTCTGTATCCATCTCTATACTAGTTCCGTATGCGTCTGTACTAGTTCTGTATACACGTCTACACTAGTTCCGTATGCACCTCTACACTTGTTCTGTATCCAATTCTACACTAGTTCCGTATGCACCTCTACACTTGTTCTGTATCCATTTCTACACTAGTTCCGTATGCGTCTGTACTAGTTCTGTATCCATTTCTACACTAGTTCCGTATGCGTCTGTACTAGTTCTGTATATACACGTCTACACTAGTTCCGTATGCACCTCTACACTTGTTCTGTATCCATTTCTACACTAGTTCCGTATGCGTCTGTACTAGTTCTGTATATACACGTCTACACTAGTTCCGTATGCACCTCTACACTTGTTCTGTATCCATTTCTACACTAGTTCCGTATGCGTCTGTACTTGTTCTGTATACACGTCTACACTAGTTCCGTATGCACCTCTACACTTGTTCTGTATCCAATTCTACACTAGTTCCGTATGCACCTCTACACTTGTTCTGTATCCATTTCTACACTAGTTCCGTATGCGTCTGTACTAGTTCTGTATACACTTCTACACTAGTTCCTTGCGTTTACACTAGTTCCGAATGCACCTCTACACTTGTTCTGTATCCATTTCTATACTAGTTCCGTATGCGTCTGTACTAGTTCTGTATACACGTCTACACTAGTTCTGTATACACGTCTACACTAGTTCCGTATGCGTCTGTACTTGTTCTGTATACACTTCTACACTAGTTCCTTGCGTTTACACTAGTTCCGAATGCACCTCTACACTTGTTCTGTATCCATTTCTACACTAGTTCCGTATGCGTCTGTACTAGTTCTGTATATACACGTCTACACTAGTTCCGTATGCACCTCTACACTTGTTCTGTATCCATTTCTATACTAGTTCCGTATGCGTCTGTACTAGTTCTGTATACACGTCTACACTAGTTCCGTATGCACCTCTACACTTGTTCTGTATCCATTTCTATACTAGTTCCGTATGCGTCTGTACTAGTTCTGTATACACGTCTACACTAGTTCCGTATGCACCTCTACACTTGTTCTGTATCCATTTCTATACTAGTTCCGTATGCACCTCTACACTTGTTCTGTATCCATTTCTACACTAGTTCCGTATGCACCTCTACACTTGTTCTGTATCCATTTCTACACTAGTTCCGTATGCGTCTGTACTAGTTCTGTATATACACGTCTATACTAGTTCCGTATGCGTCTGTACTAGTTCTGTATCCATTTCTACACTAGTTCCGTATGCGTCTGTACTAGTTCTGTATACACGTCTACACTAGTTCCGTATGCACCTCTACACTAGTTCCGTATGCGTCTGTACTAGTTCTGTATACACGTCTACACTAGTTCCGTATGCACCTCTACACTTGTTCTGTATCCATTTCTATACTAGTTCCGTATGCGTCTGTACTAGTTCTGTATACACGTCTACACTAGTTCCGTATGCACCTCTACACTTGTTCTGTATCCATTTCTATTCTAGTTCCGTATGCACCTCTACACTTGTTCTGTATCCATTTCTACACTAGTTCCGTATGCACCTCTACACTTGTTCTGTATCCATTTCTATACTAGTTCCGTATGCGTCTGTACTAGTTCTGTATACACGTCTACACTAGTTCCGTATGCACCTCTACACTTGTTCTGTATCCATTTCTATACTAGTTCCGTATGCGTCTGTACTAGTTCTGTATACACGTCTACACTAGTTCCGTATGCACCTCTACACTTGTTCTGTATCTATTTCTATACTAGTTCCGTATGAACCTCTACACTTGTTCTGTATCCAATTCTACACTAGTTCCGTATGCACCTCTACACTTGTTCTGTATCTATTTCTGTACTAGTTCCGTATGCACCTCTACACTTGTTCTGTATCCATTTCTATACTAGTTCCGTATGCGTCTGTACTAGTTCTGTATACACGTCTACACTAGTTCCGTATGCACCTCTACACTTGTTCTGTATCCATTTCTATACTAGTTCCGTATGCGTCTGTACTAGTTCTGTATACACGTCTACACTAGTTCCGTATGCACCTCTACACTTGTTCTGTATCCATTTCTATACTAGTTCCGTATGCGTCTGTACTAGTTCTGTATACACGTCTACACTAGTTCCGTATGCACCTCTACACTTGTTCTGTATCCATTTCTATACTAGTTCCGTATGCGTCTGTACTAGTTCTGTATACACGTCTACACTAGTTCCGTATGCACCTCTACACTTGTTCTGTATCCATTTCTATACTAGTTCCGTATGCACCTCTACACTTGTTCTGTATCCATTTCTATACTAGTTCCGTATGCGTCTGTACTAGTTCTGTATATACACGTCTATACTAGTTCCGTATGCGTCTGTACTAGTTCTGTATCCATTTCTACACTAGTTCCGTATGCGTCTGTACTAGTTCTGTATCCATTTCTACACTAGTTCCGTATGCGTCTGTACTAGTTCTGTATACACGTCTACACTAGTTCCGTATGCACCTCTACACTTGTTCTGTATCCATTTCTATACTAGTTCCGTATGCGTCTGTACTAGTTCTGTATACACGTCTACACTAGTTCCGTATGCACCTCTACACTTGTTCTGTATCCATTTCTATACTAGTTCCGTATGCACCTCTACACTTGTTCTGTATCCATTTCTACACTAGTTCCGTATGCACCTCTACACTTGTTCTGTATCCATTTCTATACTAGTTCCGTATACGTCTGTACTAGTTCTGTATACACGTCTACACTAGTTCCGTATGCACCTCTACACTTGTTCTGTATCCATTTCTATACTAGTTCCGTATGCGTCTGTACTAGTTCTGTATACACGTCTACACTAGTTCCGTATGCACCTCTACACTTGTTCTGTATCTATTTCTATACTAGTTCCGTATGAACCTCTACACTTGTTCTGTATCCATTTCTATACTAGTTCCGTATGCACCTCTACACTTGTTCTGTATCCATTTCTACACTAGTTCCGTATGCACCTCTACACTTGTTCTGTATCCATTTCTATACTAGTTCCGTATGCGTCTGTACTAGTTCTGTATACACGTCTACACTAGTTCCGTATGCACCTCTACACTTGTTCTGTATCCATTTCTATACTAGTTCCGTATGCGTCTGTACTAGTTCTGTATACACGTCTACACTAGTTCCGTATGCACCTCTACACTTGTTCTGTATCTATTTCTATACTAGTTCCGTATGCACCTCTACACTTGTTCTGTATCCATTTCTATACTAGTTCCGTATGCACCTCTACACTTGTTCTGTATCCATTTCTACACTAGTTCCGTATGCACCTCTACACTTGTTCTGTATCCATTTCTATACTAGTTCCGTATGCGTCTGTACTAGTTCTGTATACACGTCTACACTAGTTCCGTATGCACCTCTACACTTGTTCTGTATCTATTTCTATACTAGTTCCGTATGAACCTCTACACTTGTTCTGTATCCATTTCTACACTAGTTCCGTATGCACCTCTACACTTGTTCTGTATCTATTTCTATACTAGTTCCGTATGCACCTCTACACTTGTTCTGTATCCATTTCTATACTAGTTCCGTATGCGTCTGTACTAGTTCTGTATACACGTCTACACTAGTTCCGTATGCACCTCTACACTTGTTCTGTATCTATTTCTATACTAGTTCCGTATGAACCTCTACACTTGTTTTGTATCCATTTCTACACTAGTTCCGTATGCACCTCTACACTTGTTCTGTATCTATTTCTATACTAGTTCCGTATGAACCTCTACACTTGTTCTGTATCCAATTCTACACTAGTTCCGTATGCACCTCTACACTTGTTCTGTATCTATTTCTATACTAGTTCCGAATGCACCTCTACACTTGTTCTGTATCTATTTATACACTAGTTCCGTATGCGTCCGTACTAGTTCTGTATACACGTCTACACTAGTTCCGTATGCACCTCTACACTTGTTCTGTATCCATTTCTATACTAGTTCCGTATGCGTCTGTACTAGTTCTGTATACACGTCTACACTAGTTCCGTATGCACCTCTACACTTGTTCTGGTTCCATTTCTATACTAGTTCCGTATGCGTCTGTACTAGTTCTGTATACACGTCTATACTAGTTCCGTATGCACCTCTACACTTGTTCTGTATCCATTTCTATACTAGTTCCGTATGCACCTCTACACTTGTTCTGTATCCATTTCTATACTAGTTCCGTATGCGTCTGTACTAGTTCTGTATACACGTCTACACTAGTTCCGTATGCACCTCTACACTTGTTCTGTATCCATTTCTATACTAGTTCCGTATGCGTCTGTACTAGTTCTGTATACACGTCTATACTAGTTCCGTATGCACCTCTACACTTGTTCTGTATCCATTTCTATACTAGTTCCGTATGCACCTCTACACTTGTTCTGTATCCATTTCTATACTAGTTCCGTATGCGTCTGTACTAGTTCTGTATACACGTCTACACTAGTTCCGTATGCACCTCTACACTTGTTCTGTATCCAATTCTACACTAGTTCCGTATGCGTCTGTACTAGTTCTGTATACACGTCTACACTAGTTCCGTATGCACCTCTACACTTGTTCTGTATCCATTTCTATACTAGTTCCGTATGCGTCTGTACTAGTTCTGTATACACGTCTACACTAGTTCCGTATGCACCTCTACACTTGTTCTGTATACATTTCTACACTAGTTCCGTATGCACCTCTACACTTGCTCTGTATCCATTTCTATACTAGTTCCGTATGCACCTCTACACTTGCTCTGTATCCATTTCTATACTAGTTCCGTATGCACCTCTACACTTGTTCTGTATCCATTTCTACACTAGTTCCGTATGCGTCTGTACTAGTTCTGTATACACGTCTACACTAGTTCCGTATGCACCTCTACACTTGTTCTGTATCCATTTCTATACTAGTTCCGTATGCGTCTGTACTAGTTCTGTATACACGTCTACACTAGTTCCGTATGCACCTCTACACTTGTTCTGTATCCATTTCTATACTAGTTCCGTATGCGTCTGTACTAGTTCTGTATACACGTCTATACTAGTTCCGTATGCACCTCTACACTTGTTCTGTATCCATTTCTATACTAGTTCCGTATGCACCTCTACACTTGTTCTGTATCCATTTCTATACTAGTTCCGTATGCACCTCTACACTTGTTCTGTATCCATTTCTACACTAGTTCCGTATGCGTCTGTACTAGTTCTGTATACACGTCTACACTAGTTCCGTATGCACCTCTACACTTGTTCTGTATCCATTTCTATACTAGTTCCGTATGCGTCTGTACTAGTTCTGTATACACGTCTACACTAGTTCCGTATGCACCTCTACACTTGTTCTGTATCCATTTCTATACTAGTTCCGTATGCGTCTGTACTAGTTCTGTATACACGTCTACACTAGTTCCGTATGCACCTCTACACTTGTTCTGTATACATTTCTATACTAGTTCCGTATGCACCTCTACACTTGCTCTGTATCCATTTCTATACTAGTTCCGTATGCGTCTGTACTAGTTCTGTATCCATTTCTACACTAGTTCCGTATGCGTCTGTACTAGTTCTGTATATACACGTCTACACTAGTTCCGTATGCACCTCTACACTTGTTCTGTATCCATTTCTATACTAGTTCCGTATGTACCTCTACACTTGTTCTGTATCCAATTCTACACTAGTTCCGTATGCGTCTGTACTAGTTCTGTATACACGTCTACACTAGTTCTGTATACACGTCTACACTAGTTCCGTATGCACCTCTACACTTGTTCTGTACCCAATTCTACACTAGTTCCGTATGCGTCTGTACTAGTTCTGTATACACGTCTACACTAGTTCCGTATGCACCTCTACACTTGTTCTGTACCCAATTCTACACTAGTTCCGTATGCGTCTGTACTAGTTCTGTATACACGTCTATACTAGTTCCGTATGTACCTCTACACTTGTTCTGTATCCATTTCTATACTAGTTCCGTATGCACCTCTACACTTGTTCTGTATCCATTTCTATACTAGTTCCGTATGCGTCTGTACTAGTTCTGTATACACGTCTACACTAGTTCCGAATGCACCTCTACACTTGTTCTGTATCCATTTCTACACTAGTTCCGTATGCGTCTGTACTAGTTCTGTATATACACGTCTACACTAGTTCCGTATGCACCTCTACACTTGTTCTGTATCCATTTCTATACTAGTTCCGTATGCGTCTGTACTAGTTCTGTATATACACGTCTACACTAGTTCCGTATGCACCTCTACACTTGTTCTGTATCCATTTCTATACTAGTTCCGTATGCGTCTGTACTAGTTCTGTATACACGTCTACACTAGTTCCGTATGCACATCTACACTTGTTCTGTATCCATTTCTACACTAGTTCCGTATGCGTCTGTACTAGTTCTGTATATACACGTCTACACTAGTTCCGTATGCACCTCTACACTTGTTCTGTATCCATTTCTATACTAGTTCCGTATGCGTCTGTACTAGTTCTGTATCCATTTCTACACTAGTTCCGTATGCGTCTGTACTAGTTCTGTATATACACGTCTACACTAGTTCCGTATGCACCTCTACACTTGTTCTGTATCCATTTCTATACTAGTTCCGTATGCGTCTGTACTAGTTCTGTATCCATTTCTATACTAGTTCCGTATGCGTCTGTACTAGTTCTGTATATACACGTCTACACTAGTTCCGTATGCACCTCTACACTTGTTCTGTATCCATTTCTATACTAGTTCCGTATGCACCTCTACACTTGTTCTGTATCCATTTCTATACTAGTTCCGTATGCGTCTCTACTAGTTCTGTATACACGTCTACACTAGTTCCGTATGCACATCTACACTAGTTCCGTATGCGTCTGTACTAGTTCTGTATATACACGTCTACACTAGTTCCGTATGCACCTCTACACTTGTTCTGTATCCATTTCTATACTAGTTCCGTATGCGTCTGTACTAGTTCTGTATATACACGTCTACACTAGTTCCGAATGCACCTCTACACTTGTTCTGTATCCATTTCTACACTAGTTCCGTATGCGTCTGTACTAGTTCTGTATATACACGTCTACACTAGTTCCGTATGCACCTCTACACTTGTTCTGTATCCATTTCTATACTAGTTCCGTATGCGTCTGTACTAGTTCTGTATATACACGTCTACACTAGTTCCGTATGCACCTCTACACTTGTTCTGTATCCATTTCTATACTAGTTCCGTATGCGTCTGTACTAGTTCTGTATACACGTCTACACTAGTTCCGTATGCACCTCTACACTTGTTCTGTATCCATTTCTATACTAGTTGCGTATGCGTCTGTACTAGTTCTGTATATACACGTCTACACTAGTTCCGTATGCACCTCTACACTTGTTCTGTATCCATTTCTACACTAGTTCCGTATGCGTCTGTACTAGTTCTGTATATACACGTCTACACTAGTTCCGTATGCACCTCTACACTTGTTCTGTATCCATTTCTATACTAGTTCCGTATGCGTCTGTACTAGTTCTGTATATACACGTCTACACTAGTTCCGTATGCACCTCTACACTTGTTCTGTATCCATTTCTATACTAGTTCCGTATGCGTCTGTACTTGTTCTGTATACACGTCTACACTAGTTCCGTATGCACCTCTACACTTGTTCTGTATCCATTTCTATACTAGTTCCGTATGCACCTCTACACTTGTTCTGTATCCAATTATACACTAGTTCCGTATGCGTCTGTACTAGTTCTGTATATACACGTCTACACTAGTTCCGTATGCACCTCTACACTTGTTCTGTATCCATTTCTATACTAGTTCCGTATGCGTCTGTACTAGTTCTGTATACACGTCTACACTAGTTCCGTATGCACCTCTACACTTGTTCTGTATCCATTTCTATACTAGTTCCGTATGCACCTCTACACTTGTTCTGTATCCATTTCTATACTAGTTCCGTATGCGTCTGTACTAGTTCTGTATACACGTCTACACTAGTTCCGTATGCACCTCTACACTTGTTCTGTATCCATTTCTATACTAGTTCCGTATGCACCTCTACACTTGTTCTGTATCCATTTCTATACTAGTTCCGTATGCGTCTGTACTAGTTCTGTATATACACGTCTACACTAGTTCCGAATGCACCTCTACACTTGTTCTGTATCCATTTCTACACTAGTTCCGTATGCGTCTGTACTAGTTCTGTATATACACGTCTACACTAGTTCCGTATGCACCTCTACACTTGTTCTGTATCCAATTCTACACTAGTTCCGTATGCGTCTGTACTAGTTCTGTATACACGTCTACACTAGTTCCGTATGCACCTCTACACTTGTTCTGTATCCATTTCTACACTAGTTCCGTATGCACCTCTACACTTGTTCTGTATCCATTTCTATACTAGTTCCGTATGCGTCTGTACTTGTTCTGTATATACGTCTACACTAGTTCCGTATGCACCTCTACACTTGTTCTGTAACCAATTCTACACTAGTTCCGTATGCACCTCTACACTTGTTCTGTATCTATTTCTACACTAGTTCCGTATGCGTCTGTACTAGTTCTGTATACACGTCTACACTAGTTCCGAATGCACCTCTACACTTGTTCTGTATCCATTTCTACACTAGTTCCGTATGCGTCTGTACTAGTTCTGTATACACGTCTACACTAGTTCCGTATGCACCTCTACACTTGTTCTGTATCTATTTCTATACTAGTTCCGTATGCGTCTGTACTAGTTCTGTATCCATTTCTACACTAGTTCCGTATGTACCTCTACACTTGTTCTGTATCTATTTCTACACTAGTTCCGTATGCACCTCTACACTTGTTCTGTATCTATTTCTACACTAGTTCCGTATGCACCTCTACACTTGTTCTGTATCCATTTCTATACTAGTTCCGTATGCGTCTGTACTAGTTCTGTATACACGTCTACACTAGTTCCGTATGCACCTCTACACTTGTTCTGTATCCATTTCTATACTAGTTCCGTATGCGTCTGTACTAGTTCTGTATACACGTCTACACTAGTTCCGTATGCACCTCTACACTTGTTCTGTATCCATTTCTATACTAGTTCTGTATGTACCTCTACACTTGTTCTGTATCCATTTCTATACTAGTTCCGAATGCACCTCTACACTTGTTCTGTATCCATTTCTATACTAGTTCCGTATGCGTCTGTACTAGTTCTGTATATACACGTCTACACTAGTTCCGTATGCACCTCTACACTTGTTCTGTATCCATTTCTATACTAGTTCCGTATGCGTCTGTACTAGTTCTGTATCCATTTCTACACTAGTTCCGTATGCGTCTGTACTAGTTCTGTATACACGTCTACACTAGTTCCGTATGCACCTCTACACTTGTTCTGTATCCAATTCTACACTAGTTCCGTATGCACCTCTACACTTGTTCTGTATCCATTTCTATACTAGTTCCGTATGCACCTCTACACTTGTTCTGTATCTATTTCTACACTAGTTCTGTATACACGTCTACACTAGTTCCGTATGCACCTCTACACTTGTTCTGTATCCATTTCTATACTAGTTCCGTATGTACCTCTACACTTGTTCTGTATCCATTTCTATACTAGTTCCGTATGTACCTCTACACTTGTTCTGTATCCATTTCTATACTAGTTCCGAATGCACCTCTACACTTGTTCTGTATCCATTTCTACACTAGTTCCGTATGCGTCTGTACTAGTTCTGTATACACGTCTACACTAGTTCCGAATGCACCTCTACACTTGTTCTGTATCCAATTCTACACTAGTTCCGTATGCACCTCTACACTTGTTCTGTATCCATTTCTATACTAGTTCCGTATGCACCTCTACACTTGTTCTGTATCCATTTCTATACTAGTTCCGTATGTACCTCTACACTTGTTCTGTATCCATTTCTATACTAGTTCCGTATGTACCTCTACACTTGTTCTGTATCCATTTCTATACTAGTTCCGAATGCACCTCTACACTTGTTCTGTATCCATTTCTATACTAGTTCCGTATGCGTCTGTACTAGTTCTGTATACACGTCTACACTAGTTCCGTATGCACCTCTACACTTGTTCTGTATCCATTTCTATACTAGTTCCGTATGCACCTCTACACTTGTTCTGTATCCATTTCTATACTAGTTCCGTATGCGTCTGTACTAGTTCTGTATACACGTCTACACTAGTTCCGTATGCACCTCTACACTTGTTCTGTATCCATTTCTATACTAGTTCCGTATGCTTCTGTACTAGTTCTGTATACACGTCTACACTAGTTCCGTATGCACCTCTACACTTGTTCTGTATCCATTTCTACACTAGTTCCGTATGCGTCTGTACTAGTTCTGTATACACGTCTACACTAGTTCCGTATGCACCTCTACACTTGTTCTGTATCCATTTCTATACTAGTTCCGTATGCGTCTGTACTAGTTCTGTATACACGTCTACACTAGTTCCGTATGAACCTCTACACTTGTTCTGTATCCATTTCTATACTAGTTCCGTATGCGTCTGTACTAGTTCTGTATCCATTTCTATACTAGTTCCGTATGCGTCTGTACTAGTTCTGTATACACGTCTACACTAGTTCCGTATGCACCTCTACACTTGTTCTGTATCCATTTCTATACTAGTTCCGTATGCACCTCTACACTTGTTCTGTATCCATTTCTATACTAGTTCCGTATGAGTCTGTACTAGTTCTGTATACACGTCTACACTAGTTCCGTATGCACCTCTACACTTGTTCTGTATCCATTTCTATACTAGTTCCGTATGCGTCTGTACTAGTTCTGTATCCATTTCTATACTAGTTCCGTATGCGTCTGTACTAGTTCTGTATACACGTCTACACTAGTTCCGTATGCACCTCTACACTTGTTCTGTATCCATTTCTATACTAGTTCCGTATGTACCTCTACACTTGTTCTGTATCCATTTCTATACTAGTTCCGTATGTACCTCTACACTTGTTCTGTATCCATTTCTATACTAGTTCCGAATGCACCTCTACACTTGTTCTGTATCCATTTCTATACTAGTTCCGTATGCGTCTGTACTAGTTCTGTATACACGTCTACACTAGTTCCGTATGCACCTCTACACTTGTTCTGTATCCATTTCTATACTAGTTCCATATGTACCTCTACACTTGTTCTGTATCCATTTCTATACTAGTTCCGTATGCACCTCTACACTTGTTCTGTATCCATTTCTATACTAGTTCCGTATGCGTCTGTACTAGTTCTGTATACACGTCTACACTAGTCCCGTATGCACCTCTACACTTGTTCTGTATCCATTTCTATACTAGTTCCGTATGCACCTCTACACTTGTTCTGTATCCATTTCTATACTAGTTCCGTATGCGTCTGTACTAGTTCTGTATGCACCTCTACACTAGTTCTGTATACACGTCTACACTAGTTCCGTATGCACCTCTACACTTGTTCTGTATCCATTTCTACACTAGTTCCGTATGCGTCTGTACTAGTTCTGTATACACGTCTACACTAGTTCCATATGCACCTCTACACTTGTTCTGTATCCATTTCTATACTAGTTCCATATGTACCTCTACACTTGTTCAGTATCCATTTCTATACTAGTTCCGTATGCACCTCTACACTTGTTCTGTATCCATTTCTATACTAGTTCCGTATGCGTCTGTACTAGTTCTGTATACACGTCTACACTAGTCCCGTATGCACCTCTACACTTGTTCTGTATCCATTTCTATACTAGTTCCGTATGCACCTCTACACTTGTTCTGTATCCATTTCTATACTAGTTCCGTATGCGTCTGTACTAGTTCTGTATGCACCTCTACACTAGTTCTGTATACACGTCTACACTAGTTCCGTATGCACCTCTACACTTGTTCTGTATCCATTTCTACACTAGTTCCGTATGCGTCTGTACTAGTTCTGTATACACGTCTACACTAGTTCCATATGCACCTCTACACTTGTTCTGTATCCATTTCTATACTAGTTCCGTATGCGTCTGTACTAGTTCTGTATACACGTCTACACTAGTTCCGTATGCACCTCTACACTTGTTCTGTATCTATTTCTACACTAGTTCCGTATGCGTCTGTACTAGTTCTGTATACACGTCTACACTAGTTCCGTATGAACCTCTACACTTGTTCTGTATCCATTTCTATACTAGTTCCGTATGCACCTCTACACTTGTTCTGTATCCATTTCTATACTAGTTCCGTATGCGTCTGTACTAGTTCTGTATACACGTCTACACAAGTTCCGTATGCACCTCTACACTTGTTCTGTATCCATTTCTATACTAGTTCCGTATGCACCTCTACACTTGTTCTGTATCCATTTCTATACTAGTTCCGTATGCGTCTGTACTAGTTCTGTATACACGTCTACACTAGTTCCGTATGCACCTCTACACTTGTTCTGTATCCAATTCTACACTAGTTCCTTGCGTTTACACTAGTTCCGAATGCACCTCTACACTTGTTCTGTATCCATTTCTATACTAGTTCCGTATGCACCTCTAGACATGTTCTGTATCCATTTCTATACTAGTTCCGTATGTACCTCTACACTTGTTCTGTATCCATTTCTATACTAGTTCCGTATGCGTCTGTACTAGTTCTGTATACACGTCTACACTAGTTCCGTATGCACCTCTACACTTGTTCTGTATCCAATTCTACACTAGTTCCTTGCGTTTACACTAATTCCGAATGCACCTCTACACTTGTTCTGTATCCATTTCTATACTAGTTCCGTATGCACCTCTAGACTTGTTCTGTATCCATTTCTATACTAGTTCCGTATGTACCTCTACACTTGTTCTGTATCCATTTCTATACTAGTTCCGTATGCGTCTGTACTAGTTCTGTATACACGTCTACACTAGTTCCGTATGCACCTCTACACTTGTTCTGTATCCAATTCTACACTAGTTCCGTATGCGTCTGTACTTGTTCTGTATACACGTCTACACTAGTTCCGTATGCACCTCTACACTTGTTCTGTATCTATTTCTACACTAGTTCCGTATGCGTCTGTACTTGTTCTGTATACACTTCTACACTAGTTCCTTGCGTTTACACTAGTTCCGAATGCACCTCTACACTTGTTCTGTATCCATTTCTACACTAGTTCCGTATGCGTCTGTACTAGTTCTGTATATACACGTATACACTAGTTCCGTATGCACCTCTACACTTGTTCTGTATCCATTTCTACACTAGTTCCGTATGCGTCCGTACTAGTTCTGTATACACGTCTACACTAGTTCCGTATGCACCTCTACACTTGTTCTGTATCCAATTCTACACTAGTTCCGTATGCGTCTGTACTTGTTCTGTATACACTTCTACACTAGTTCCTTGCGTTTACACTAGTTCCGAATGCACCTCTACACTTGTTCTGTATCCATTTCTACACTAGTTCCGTATGCGTCCGTACTAGTTCTGTATACACGTATACACTAGTTCCGTATGCACCTCTACACTTGTTCTGTATCCATTTCTACACTAGTTCCGTATGCGTCCGTACTAGTTCTGTATACACGTCTACACTAGTTCCGTATGCACCTCTACACTTGTTCTGTATCCATTTCTATACTAGTTCCGTATGCGTCTGTACTAGTTCTGTATACACGTCTACACTAGTTCCGTATGCGTCTGTACTAGTTCTGTATCCATTTATACACGTCTACACTTGTTCTACCTCCATTTCTACACTAGTTCCGTATGCGTCCGTACTAGTTCTGTATACACGTCTACACTAGTTCCGTATGCACCTCTACACTTGTTCTGTATCCATTTCTATACTAGTTCCGTATGCGTCCGTACTAGTTCTGTATACACGTCTACACTAGTTCCTTGCGTTTACACTAGTTCCGTATGCCACTGCACTAGTTCCGCACGCACATAAACTAGTATCTCTATTCGAATTATACTGATTTCAATAGCAAAAACGCAGACGGATTTTTTATAATTTGTCATTGTGACAGATGTTAACGGTACCGGTATCAAGATATTAATGTAACATGTCCCATACTGAAGGAAAAATTTGTTAAGAAAAATGGATAAAATTCCAGCAGTTATTCTAAACAATAACTGCCGATTATTAACGTTAAAAGAAATCTGCATTGTCAATATAACCCAGACATTGGCTGCAGGAATAGTTAATACAGAATCTAAGAAGTGGGAACACAACTTAGCTGAACACCAACTACAAGATCACAGAAACACCCTCCGTGACTGGCTGAAAGAACATGAACTCACTATTCACCTACACAATGATCTACGGAAGTTCATTTTACATTCATACGATATTGCGTTTGAAGAGTTATATATTATATACAAAAGGCTATCAGATACTGATGACCAGCTACAAATTCCATCATTGCTTGACATCATGAAGACCTATAGAAATATATATTTCTATCAATGTTTTGGTAAACTTGATGTCAATCTTGGCGATGAGTTTCAAGTTGAATATTATCCCTATACATATATCAATGGAACTATACTGTTATACTGGCTCCCTCAATTAGCTTCTAAATTGAGGTCACTATCTGTTTCTCAATTAGATTACGACTATAACACAGCCCTTGACATAATTTTTAACTTTGCTAAATATAATGTCCTCACAACTATAAAGATCAATGGAATAAATGATTCCATTCTTACTAGAATTATAAAGAACTGCCCAAACCTAGTGATTCTACACATACCTACATCAAGCATCACCTTCACTGGACTAGTGCCTCTTTATAATTTGCAAGAATTGCGGGAGCTGAATATTATATCGTGTATTAGTTTAGAAATTAATGAAATAATCAGTTTACATACGTTGCTCCATCGAGTCAACTTTATTATAGATAATACGGTATCGATATTTGAATGTTTAATTGGTAACCAATTGGAACTTAAAATGCACATCGACGAAATTCGTTTTCCACATATTAGCATTGATGATCGCCACATTCAGGCATGCCTGAGACCGACAAATACTACCCCAAATATCAGACAATTTCTTATTTATTTTAAGTCTACTATCAACAGTCTTACATTGAACATTCATGGTCGTGATTGGGATCTAGAAATATTTGAGTTCTTTGAATGTTTCCCTAACCTATCTCATTTGAAGATAGAGACGACTGGACAACACTTTCCCGAAGCTATGGCGCTAGCGGTTGCCAGAAGAATTGGTTTACCTCAAGTCACGGATTTAACACTGGATTTGGCAGTAATTCGTCTTTCTTTAACTAAATTAGGCAACATGTTTACCAACTTAAAGACTTTGGACTACAGAGGTATATTTGATCACCCAACTAACCAAGTAGTTATGAATTCGCTCTATAGTCTCCGAATAGAAACATTACATGTCGACCGCATTCTATTATTGTCACTGCAACGTCTGTATTCATTAAAAAAACTTTGGATTCGCATAACTGGAGTTAATTTTGGAGAGCCAGTGGACCAAACGTTGTCAGAAGTAACCGGGAATATCTTCGATAGTGGTACATTCGATGATCTAGAGGCATTTAGTTTATTGTGTGACTCTGATTCTACGCCAGCAATAGAATACTTAGCTGGTTCTGTCTGGAGACGATGTATGAAGTTGCAGTATTTTAATGTGAAATGGCCAAACTTATTTGCCTAGGCTACTATCTACATTGAGAAAGAGCATCTTGCAAAATCTGCTGAATAATTTTATTGTATGTTTGTACACTTTAATTTGAATAAGATCCATGTGATGTATATGACATGTCTAGTTCCAGTTCATATTAACTTTCGTGTGTCATATATTTCATGAATTTGTGACACCCATTACTCGAACCGCAGTCAACTCATTAATCGTTGTACCACCGCATTCTATTGTACAATAAAATATCATAGAACCCAATAACCAGGCATAGCACTTCCCTACCCCAAGAGACCAAAAATACCAAACCGGAATTCTCTCAGAGAAAACCATCCTATCAAATTTATCTATAAATTATAAATATATGTTTAGTATGCCAACGTCACTCACTTACATTATCATCGTTCATCAATAATCATAAGAAACCTTTTAACATTAGGACTAAAAATATATTTTTGCAGTACAAATGTGAACATACTAGGACATAGCAGAACAAATTAAATACAGCCCTAAAATAGACATAGACGATGACATATACACGAGTGAAAGGACAAGCAGAAATCATAATAATTTAAGAAGTGAATGATTGTATTTTAATTATATTTTTAATTAAATTACATTCTTACCAGCCACCAAATTTTATTTATCTATTATAATCATGCATCCATATGACTACCCTCCTGGGCTGGTAACCAGAATAAGGCTTAACCTCATCTTTACTTCTCCAGTAGCACCCACTGAATGGCCAATGTACCTTTAAAGCCCTGCATTTGTCATATAAAAGCGGAGCTAGCTCAAGCTAGGTTCCAGCCCCGCCAGGATTCACTAATACTTTCGCCCAACTGTTTGCTTCGGCTTCCCCTCTTGCTGACCATGTGTTACTTCCTGCTGAAATTAGTGATGTCCTTGTACCTATATATAATCGAAATGCTGCATTGCAGCTGCTCTAAGAATGCTATTTCGGCTATCAGAAAAATTCTACCTTCACAACTCCCTATGGCACTCATGAATTTTGCGAGTTTATTTGCTTTTAAGATGTACCTCTAGAATGTTATAAGCTGTCCAACTAGACTAATTCACTAAGTCACTGTTAAGTCACTAGTCTAGTCTCAGTTAATACCCTAACACTCGGCTCCCCAATGCGACAAGGTGAGCTGAGAGCTGACTGCCTTGGGAGATAAGCTTTCCCTTAGCGGAGCGTGTATTCAACGGCACCGAATGCGGACTGGACAGACTGATGAGGCTCTGATTAAGAACATGGGGGGCGGTTGGCGACTCGCCCTCGCATTAGCAGATGATAGTGGTAATGGTGTAATTGGTCTATTGATGAATCCAACTGCCCATGAAGCATTGTACAAAATAGACCAAATCTCTAACCGCATCATCCATTGCCACTTCTCATGTTCTGGAGGACTGGCTAAGAAGTTTCCTAAAGTGGTTCTGATTGTGTGCTACTCTCCAAACTAGTGTTGCCCCAGTAGCGGACGTGGAAAATTTCTACCATATTCTACAAGCAGCTACTGATGGAGTGGATCAGCATGCATTCTTAACTTTCCTGGGTGACTTTAATGCAAGTCTGCATCACTCGTCCACATCGCCCTGGGTCTATAGCATTAGTGTTAACCGAAATTCCATCCATCTTCAGGATTTCATCTCTGGAAATGGACTGTTTTCGGCTGGAACTCTACTGTAAAGCTATGGACTGACAATGGACCCAGTGGCCACAAGTCCCAAATAGACCACATTCTGTTTCGTAGGAAATACAGGAGCTCTGTACAAGACTGTAGTGCATTTACACTTCGGCCCTTCTCTAGTGATCACCGCCTTATAGTGACCAAGGTAAGACTTAGTCTCCGTTCGTTCGTTCGTCCAACAGAATTACGAAATCTGCTTTACCATGGCATGACTGGTCCTCTCTGTTCCAACAGCCCAGTATGAGATCCAGCTTCACACTAAAGCTGAGCAACATGTACGAGGTTCGCACCTCTGAGGCAACAGATCATTACGAGGGCTATACTGCCTTCACAGAAGCAGTTAAGTTAGCAGCTACAGAAACAGTTCCTGTATACCCTCGAAACAGGAAAAAGGCCCCCTGGACTGACCACAAAATTCGGAAGACATCTATAAGGCAAAGAAATAGGCGAAGATAGACTACAGCAGCGGCCAAGAATCTACAATGTAAACTGTTAATCTCCAGGAGCTTATAAACCAACGGGTTGATGCCATCAATAATGCCGACGATAGCAGGCAATCATCCCAGGCATGTAAATCTATCAACTTACTTACTGGGCGGAAAAGCCAACCATCCACCAAGGTTAAGGCAGAATCACCAGCCGATCGCCTCAATTTTAATTGTTGATTTTGAATTTGGCCCACTTTGAAAAGCTCCTCAATAATGACAGGGCATTGCCTGATAACTTTATAGAAGTAAAAGTGTCTGAGTATGTACTCCCAGATATTCCCATTGGTGATATCTCCTTTGCTGAAGTGAAGATCTTTAAATTGCCTGAATGTTTGGAACTTACTTATCCCATCATATTAGACATGTACAAAACGACAAGAGTCCCACAAGAAATGAAAACGAATACGTTGGTGCCAGTTCCCAAGAAGGGCAAACTAACACTTTATGGTTATTTTCGAGGAATCTTATTGATCTCGATTGCTGCAAAGCTATACAATAGAATTCTATTAAATCGCATCAGGGATCCCATTGAGAGACTGCTCCGTGGAAATCAGAATGGGTTCCGTAAAGTTCGTTTGACCATGGAGCCCATTTTGGCACTTAGAAGGATAATTGAAGAGTTATCAAAAAAGAAAGACAGGCATCTGGCTGTTACCTTTGTTGACTTCTTCAAGGCCTTTGATTCAGTCTCTCGCTCACGTATGTTCAGCATACTTTCATTATATGGGATTCCAGATGAAATTATTGCAGCAATCAGATCAGTATCAGGTGGTTCGACATTTGTGTCTACTGTTGAGGGTGACACAGAACCATTTGAAGTGTTATGGGGCGTCCTCCGGGGAGACACACTTGCACCATTCTTGTTTATAATTGTGGTTGACTATGTTCTACGCATGTCCTTAGATCATCATAATGATGATGGGATGATGATAACTCCACCTACTGGCTCCAGAAGTCGAGGAAATCCTGCCAAGTACCTAAATGATCTAGACTTTGCTGATGACATAGGAATACTCTCAGAATCAATAGAGGGAGCCCAACGGCTCCTCAGCTCATTAGAACATGCTGCTTCTAGTGTTGGTCTCTTTGTTAACTACAAAAAGACCAAAATTTTGACAGTAAACTTTGAAAGTCCTTTGTTTTAACTTTGAAAATCTCTGATCGGATGAGCATAAGCTCAAAGGAGGGTGTGCTTGAGCATGTGGACGACTTCTGTTACCTGGGAGCATGGATCTGGAAGTAAGGTGAGAACCTTAGAATACGTAATGGAAACGCATATGGGCAGCTTTTAATGGACTTTCCAGGATTTGGAAGTCACATAGAAATCATCGGAATCTTAAGGTCCGATTATTTAGAGTAGCAGTAGTTCCAGTACTCCTCTATGGGAGTCCATGCTGGGCTCTAACTGTTATGGACACCAAGACACTGGATGGCACATTCGCAAGACGTACAATGCACACATCTCCAACCAGACACAATATAACATTGGAGGTGTTTCGATGTTCCCTCCAGCTTGATACTAGAATAAAGCCGCCTCCACTTTGCAGGACATTGTTTTCGCCGCGAGGACCAGCCTGTGCACAATCTTGTGCTTTGGCAGCCCCATGGAGAAAATAAGCATGGTTGACAGCCCATGACTTTCGTGAGACGCCTCCTAAAGGCCACGGACCTTGAAGATGCGGATAATTTCGCGAAAGTCATGGGGGATAGTGAGTTGTGGCGGTGCAACTTTGTTGATAAGGCGGCATAGCATTCGTAATGCATGCTGCATTGGGCTTGCCAATTGTAGATTGCATGGTGGTGACAAAATGTTTTTGTAAAGCTGGCATAGCATCTCAATATGCAGTTTCAATGCAGCAGGCCGATTATAATAGTAGTAGTTTATCACATGATCTTTGGTCTACTACTGTGCTAATTGTACTTATCGTATCGTACTATTTATTATACTTAGTAGACTACTTTGATCTTCTCTTTTGGAAGCGGTCTACTAAAATGCTCATTTAATTAGTTTAGGCTATTATTCCAGCCCAAATAGGTGAAAAAATTTGGTTTTCCTTTTCACTTGTTCTCGAAAGAGGCACTCTATAACAACCAAAGTGCCTGCTCTTCATCAAAGACACATTAAAGCGGGAAATTTGAATTCACCAAAAACAGCAATCTTGTTTGTAATGAATGACTGTCCTCACTGGTAGTGTGCTGCAGTAGAGTATTTATTTACGATTTGCCTTATTTTTTTTCAAACGGACATCCGTCAAACTGTGTTGTTACATAATCCAATAAATAACGGACGTTCCTTTATACGATGAGTCTCCCACTGATAGAACTAACTGGTAAAGTAGCCCTTATCACGGGCGCGAGTTCGGGAATCGGCGCCCGTACGGGCATTCTATTCAGCCAACTGGGCGCGCGAGTCGCCTTGACCGGTCGCAAACCGGTCCCACTCGACTCTACCGCATTACAATGCGAGAAACCTCCCTGCGGCGAAGTATTCCGGAAGAGCTGCGATCTTTCCGATGAGAAACAATGTCGGGATCTAATAGACGCTGTTATTGAACGGTACGGCAGACTGGATGTCCTCGTGAACGTGGCGGGGATTCTACTAACAGGCACGTTAGAATCTACAACATCTCAACAGTACGACGAATTATTCGATGTAAACGTGAAAGCACCGTTCCGTCTTAGCCAAATGGTCCTGCCATACTTAGAAGAATCTCGCGGTAACATAGTTAATGTGTCGAGCGTTAACGGAATGCGCTCTTTCCCCGGGGTCACGGCTTACAATATGAGTAAAGCGGCTATGGACCACATGACGAGGAGTACGGCTCTCGAGTTGGCGCCCAAAGGTATTCGAGTGAACTGCGTGAACCCAGGGGTCACAGTGACTGACCTACATCGTCGGGCGGGTCAGGATGAAAGCACCTACGCCGCCTTCCTGGAGCGAGCCAAGTCTACGCATCCGCTGGGACGCCCAGGGGAGCCCGTTGATGTTGCTAATGCTATAGCATTCCTAGCTAGTGGGGCTGCTTCTTTTATAACTGGGGTTACTATGCCAGTGGATGGAGGACGCCATGCTACATGTCTGCGTTAAACAATAAGTTATTATTGCAGTGCTGTATTTGTGGAGTACTTCGAATCATATACTTCTGGAGATATTTATTGCTTATTAAATAAATTGTGAAGTAATCGTGAATCATCGAATATGTATGTAATTTAGAGATTAAATTTAGTTTCTATGACGTGGTGGTGGTTTTCTGATAAGATCTCAATTAATAATGGTGACATGAAATGTATATTTCAACTCTGGTCCATATAAATATTAAATAAAGTTTATTGATTAAAATATATTCTTAAGGTTCTAATGAATCCTTTGAATAAAATTGAATGATCAAAAGGGAATTTAATCCTATTTCGCTATCATTGATTCGGTAAAAATATCATACGAAATACACGCGCCTCCCGCTTAGAACGTCAGAAAACCAGAATAGTAGATAATAAGAATAACTTCGAATTTGGAGTATCTTTTTATTTCTTCGTGGCATGAGATCTCATGAAACCATGAAAGACAACTAAGTTATTACGTTCCATACGCAGTAACTTCGTCACTTACCTGAAACTGAAAATTGTAGAACGAACTGTACATGTCATTAATAGTCTGAATCTAAAAGGCATAGAAATGCATTAACTTATTCATGGTCACTATAGTGACCATGAATGGAAAAAAAATTTCAATATATTGCTAATACCGCTTCGCGCAGCACGTGACAAACTCAAGAGTTTTTATAATTTTTGCAAAAAAGTTAATTTTAAATTGAGCGACATTTCCTCAATTTTCATTAAATTTATAGGCAGTCCAGCGTAGGTATTCAATGATGTTAATAAATTTTGTCAGGAGAGAGCGATATTCCCTTCGCGCAGCATGTGAGAAAAAATATTTTTCCATTGTATATTTTTTAAGTATTACGCACTCCTTGTGAGGACTACAAAACAAACAACTAACACAATCATACGTCAAGTGCATTGTGCATTGGATATATGTAGGTCTACTGTAATTACTGCTGTACAGCATACCGTACCGTTAATTTGCAATTGTATAGGCCTAGTATATGTAGTTTGCAATAATTTTTTTTAATAGAATTTTTAATTGTATTGTAACGCAACGAAATACCGGTGATGGTATTTTGTAATTTGTAATAATTGGTGTTAATTTAGTTGCATTTTGTTATACTCTTCGCAGTTTCCGCAAATTTAATGCATTTGTTATGATATTCACTTTATTAAATCAATATATAAATTTTTAAATATCATCATAGTTTTAAATAGTTACTAAAGTGTTTCATCACCGGCATACATAAATAGCCAGAATGGTAATTAAAAGTATAACTCTTTCCCCGCAGGCATAGATAAATAGCCAGAATGGTAATTAAGGGGGGTGGGGTAGCCCAGCCCCCCCCCCCCCCCCCCTAACAGCGAACCCGCGGAAACCCCCATAAATATAATTTTAGCTCGGTGGTGTGCTTCCTTCCTCTCAGACACTATTAACCAACCAGACCCCATACAGGTAGTATCGACACAAAATCTGGAAAAATCGGGAAGGGGGAAATGTGCCAAATTTACATTTTAAAAGTGCTAAATGTAGGCTACTACTATTTGTAATAACCATCGGTGGGCCAGGAATTATCTTTAGAGATAGCCATCAATATTCTAGAACATCACATTTTTTACATTTGTGTTTACAGGATTTATTTTAGATTTGTTTTATTATTATATTTATACACGCTATTGCACACGATTGTGATTGATATTTGGATTGTATTAAGATCTTGGATTGGAAAGTAAAAAATGCCTAATGCGTATGGCATTAGGCGAATTTCAATCATTATTATTGTTACATCATTATGTTTCGATATATACATGGTTTACATTGTTATATTGTTTCGCATAAATCAGTAATAAATACAGTAAAAATATTCAATTTAGCTGAAATCTGATTGTTTTGAAGATTTATATTCGATTCAGCTTTGCTAATAGGAATATTAAACTACCTACTAACTCGCTTCGCATGTAAATGGCACTAGATTTGCTGTATGGCTGTATGTATCTCGGGATCAATTATTATTGTCACTCGCTGTGCTCGCTCCACCAAATATAATTCCAGCAAGCAAGTTTACATGCTTGCATACTTATATTGTTTGCATAAGTTTTTCATGTAATTAGTGAAGCCATGATTCCGATTCTACTGTAGTACATGTTTGCAATAAACTATTTTTGAAGCGCTTTAATGTGTAAAAGGACACCATTTTAAAATATAAATTTGGCATATTTCCCCGTTGCCGATTTTTCCCAATTTTGTGTATGACATTCCTGGATATATATAGAACAAATCGCAAAATAAAAAAAACTATTGCAATTTGTTCTAGGTTCCCCCTTTTTTTTGGACTAATTTGACTAGACTATTAACCTTTACCCAAAATAAAACCCTGTTCTTTGTGATCCTAAATAAAAGAAAATTAACAGAATGAAGATCTATATTTGATATTGATAAATTTTTCTTCTATATATATTTACAACCGAAAAATCAGCCTCAAACAAAATTAAATAATCGTGACACTATTTCTGTCGAGCCGAGACCCTCGCAAAGTACCTCTCCCTAGCGGCGGCTATTGTCTCTTCCGTATTGCGTTTAGCGAATATGTTTATAATAGCGTGCTTGGTAGATAAACTATCCCCCTTTTTATTTGTTTCTGTCTGGATCTCCTCGTCAGCTGAACAGCCCGATTCGTTGGTGCTAGCGGAGTCATCTGCGTCTAGGGGGTCGTGGTTCAGTTCCTCCTTGATGATCGGTTGGTCTGTCCGTCCGTCGGGTTGCCTACCAGTCCTTCCGTCCGAATGTCTGTCTGTTCGGCCGTGCGGTTGTCTATCTGTCCGTACGTCGGGGTGTCTGACAGGCAGTCCGTCTGATTGTCTGTCTGTTCGGCCGTCGGGTTGTAGGTTTGTCCGTACGTCGGGTCCACCTGATTGTCCGTCTTCCATTCCATCAGTTCTCTGTTTCAGTAAATGCCCATAGAACATTGACATATCGCCGACCTTCTTGGGGTCCAGCTTATCTTCCAACTCTTTATCCTTCGCCTCCTTAGCTTCTAACTCCTCCAACTCTTCTAGTTTCGCTTTGTATGCCGACGATATAAACTCCTCCTCTTCGCTCCCATCTCCCGTCGCTTCCCGTTCCCGCTGTATCTTCCGTTGATATCTCCGTTCGTTATTCAGTTTCCTACGCGACGCCTGAGCCAATAAACCTTCTACGTACCGCGGTTCATCTCTCTTATTAACTTCCGTCGACGGATTCACTTTATTTCTATTAAACTCATCGTAAACAGCGTCGTATTCGTAAACATTGGGATCCTCGTTCAGCGCGTTGCTCATCTCGATTTGAGCCTGCCGCTGTTTCTTCGCGGCGATTTTGTTGATTTCGTAATTAATCGCTTGTTTCGGGTGATCTTCTTCGCTCGACGAGTTACCGAACACCGTGGTTCGCCGAATCGCGCTCGGTCGAACGCGAATCTTCTTGTTGAAAGATAAACCGTAAACTTTCGATGAGTTATCCATTTCTATTACAGTATTACTGTATTAGGCTTAGGCCTTTTGACTAATACCGGTACTGACTTAATTACTTAATTAGAAGGGTCGGCTGGGCTGCCTCGCCTCGCTTCCTTCCACTAATCAATAATTATTCCTAGTCAAGCACGGGTCCACTCCACGGGTGTAAACGTTACGCCGACAAACTACAGCAGACAACCGATACCAGGCAACCGACAGCAGACAACCGACAGCAGACAACCGATACCAAACAACCGACAGCAGACAATAACCGACAGGAGACAACCGACAGAGACAACCGACAGCAGACAACCGACAGCAGACAACCGACAGAGACAACCGACTGCCGCAGACAACTAACATCAGACAGAGCAGACAACCGAACTGTTGCTCTACAAATTCTACAATATTAATTTACAATATTTATATCCCTACAATATACGTATACGCACGTACGTACATACATGGCGGGGGGTGGTACCACCCCCCCCCCCCCCCCACCCCCCCTCCCCCCGCCGCACCCCTCGCTAAAAATTTAAGAAATTTGTATTTTATTGCATCTATTTAATGGGGATTTCAAATCTGAAAACGGCTTAGAGAGATCTCTATTAGTTCTCGAGTTATCAATGAATATCGGTCTGCCAAATTTGACTGTCAAAATGTAACACAGACATAGACATACAACCGACAGACGGACACTACATCCCACCAAATATTAAAACTGACATCAGAAATGAAATCAGCGACCCCGAAAACGCCCATTTTTACGTTTGAAAAATTGTATGTTTTTTCAATGGGTTGCAATAATTAATTGTCCGTGTTATTTATTGCAATTTTCCTACCTTCGCCAACTTAGTTCAAATGAAATCGAACTTAGTTCCAATGTGGGAGTTTCATCGTAGCCTAGGTCCTAGTACTGCGTATAAGAAACTAAGGTCGATATCTTTGGAACTAAGTTCCCATTTGAAAATGTGCCATAGGAACTAAGTTCTTGATACCCAATCTGCCTTTTACTTATATTATTATTGTGTGTGATTATGATATCTGAATGTGTGTTCTGTTCACACAATATATTGGTGAGATAGTGGTGTTTGTGTTGTTATGAGGACATTTTTACAGTAGGGCCTATTGTTTTGAGTTATTCCAAAAATTGCCTTTAACGGGTGACTATAAATAAATATAAAACAAAGACCAAAATTTTCATTTATTGTTTTGGTTCCTCCAACACGCCTCTTTAACCTGCTCCTTTCTTTTACTAACCTGCTCCATTAAATGGCAATGGGACATAACGCTCTATGGCAAATGGGACATAACGCTCTATGGCAAATGGGACCTAACACACCTCTTTGGGACCTAACGATCTTTGGGACGTAACGCGACTGTACCTCTTTGTTTTGTACACTCCACGTAGGCCGTTGATATGGGAAATTCTATTAAATAAATTTATTTATTTATTTTACTAATGATTTTACTGTACATTGTCTGCTGTCAGTCTGCTGTTGGTTTGTCACTTGAACATGTTTATTAGCGGATTACAAAGTAAAATAAATACAAATCATGTAAAAGCTTCTGTGGGATATAACTGGCCCTTTTGCTTCGCAATCCAGTTTCCCCCCTAGGCGCTGGAATACTCTAAAAGGCTCTCTAACTATATATATAATTTCCCCTCGCCCGCAAGGTACCGTTATAGGTGTTTTAACGGACATAAAAGTCATTCTTCTATATACGTGTTTTGGCGGACATGGTAAGGCAAAAAACCCGCAATGCACCAAATACCTTTACACAGCTTATCCTTGATGATTCAGATTACGACATCTAACAGCTGGTTGCTGACATGGGAACAGCCATTGGACACGTAGTTCTTTGTTTAGCTTAAGCCAATCAGAGCGATTTTTTCTGTCGATGTGGAGATATTCGGCCGATCATACTAGGAGTGTTCAGTCTTACTGTTTTTTCTTGATACTGTTGTGTTGTTGCTATCTAGGCCAGGAACACCGGCTCTAGAGTCAATTCGTTTTCATACTTTTAGAAGAAACATTAGTAGGCTTAAGATTATAGAGCGTATAACTGTTATCAACTCACATATCAGTCCAGTTCATATCATATCTTAACCTACCGTCTTAATGCTGTTTACTGTTGTGTTTTGGTTGAATATTATTTGGAGAACATATATAAAGAACCCAAATTTCCCAATTTTCTTGATACACTACAGGTTAGAGAGACGGGTTATATATAGCGATTGCGACTTATATTATTGTGGTTTGTAGTGAATTTAATGCTATTTGATAAGCGCTACATGAGTCCGTTGCTGTTCTCTTTATATATGATAAAATTCATTGACGGTCGGCAAATTAGTGAGCAGTATTGTGTGTTACCGGTAGCGTGCATGATTGTGGCTGATAACTAAGCATTTCCTAAAGAATGCGCCTCATACGTGAATCATAAGCCTTACCGACTTACCGTTGTGATTAGTATAAGTCATATCTCTATTTACTTAGATAGAGCGCCACGTCCTAAAGGAACTGTTAATATTTCCCGAAAGTGAATAATATTGGTCAGAAATTATTTATTAACGATCAATCGAATAATACAGTAAGCTTACACTGCAATAATAATCTAAGCCCTCAGAATCCAGTCTCCCGGGTATATCCAGCGGGTGAATGGACGCGCACTAGGCTGGCTTCTGCTAATGTTGTGTTTATTGGTATTAAATATTTGTCATCTTCTAAAGTCTATTTATAAACCAAAAGACATATAAATTTTGGCAGGTTAAACTGCTAAAGGTCTTCAAAAGCGCGTACAATAACAGTTATTGTCTTTATTGCAGTAAGCAATAAAGTTGAAAGTACCGGTCGACCGGTAAACCTGAACCGGTACTTCGGTAGGTCAGTAGGCCCAACTGCCAGAACCGGTACTGCTGTAGGTCCGTAGGTCCAACTACCAGAACCGGTACTTCTGTAGGTCTGTAGGCCCAATTGTCCTAACCGGTACTTCCAGTACAAGTACATTAGTATTATTTCGATTGTGATCTATAGTATATTGTAGGCTGCCAGGGGAATAGGGATTGATCACCCCTCATTCTTTTGTATAGTTTACTTGTTTCTGTCAGTTTTATTTCCTAGTAAGTTAATATTGAGCTGAAGACGTGTAAGTCTGCTCAGATTGTTCAGATAATTGTAGGCCGGACTGTTGTTGGATTGTTGTTGGGTTTGGAGAGATTACGGCGTGTGTAGAGTTTGTCCGATAGAGTGCCAGTTAGTAAGTTGGGGCAGCCATAGCTGTAAGGTCAATCCCCTCTTAAAGAATAAGTCGTACTACCGTGTTAGAACGCATACTAACTAACCATTTTGGAATCTGCACATACTGTAGTTTATTTAGGCTTGACAGTATTCTGCCAGCGTTTTGGCCTGTGTTTGTTTGTGTGGTCTGTTCAGGTACCGTAATAGTTATTACTCAGATATTTTGTAGGCTGGATTGTTGTCTAGCTATTATTAGGTCTGAAGAGATTGCTGCGTGTGTAGAGTTTGTCCGATAGAGTGCCAGTTAGTAAGTTGGGGCAGCCATAGCTGTAAGGTCAATCCCCTCTTAAAGAATAAGTCGTACTACCGTGTTAGAACGCATACTAACTAACGATTTTGGAATCTACACATACTGTAGTTTATTTAGGCTTGGTGGTAGTCTGCCAGCGTTTGGTTTGTATTTTGTTTGAATATTCTGTACGGGTAGCGTAATATTTATTATTCAGAGTTTATGCGATTATTCGCAACATTCATGTCCCCAAGTTTATTCCTACAGTAATTGTGTTTGTTACACATACCGTTATAGTTAAATTAACCCCGGTACTACACGGGCTGCTTGGCGTAGGAAAAGACTGGTGACTTTGTGCTTCGGTCACTCCAGCAGATGCCGTGGTTCTTTTAACTGTTCAAGTATATTTAACTACTGATTATTTGTTGTACCGGTACTTGTACCTAATTTAGGGTTTAGTGTACAGTGCTTTCCGAAAGTAATTAGTGTATAGGCAGTGTATTGTGTTGTAAAGTGGTTAATAGGCACGTTGGATCTGGTAGTCCGCGGTAATTAACTTCTAGGTAGGAACACTCCGTGATACATAACGTAGTACCTATAGCGATACGGCTATAGGTCGTCAGGTGGTGGTATTTTTCCTATCTGGACAGTGCAATATATTTACTACTACATATTATTTTCAAATACCGTAGTACCCTGTCCGTTGTAATAACCAGAAATCTAACCCTTTGTTAGGCTGGTTTGTAGACTTCCTGTAAAATTACCCTAAAATTTCGTACGTAATATTTTTGTTGTGTTTAATTAGAGAATAAATCTCACCGTATCGTAAGTAATTTGTAGTATTAAGTAACTTAGGTAAATTAGAATTATCTGTTTTAGTGTCCAATAAATAGCACTTCACTAAGAGCGCCCAGCTTCTGTGTAGTGACCCCCCAGAAATAATAACATTTATTTCGAATATTGACAAAACCCATTTTAAACGGGTATATAAATATTATAAATCAACTCAAACGATTTATAAATAGTAGGCCTGCCATACAACAACTAGGTCTCAATATCAGTTGGACTACTGCTTAAATAACGGTAATAAAGTAAGTTAAAGTAACCAAGTAACCCTAAAATATTCAGAAATTCAATTATTCTAAAATAATTGACATACCGGTATTTACCATAGGCTTATTATATTTATTTCTATAAATTTGAGCTGAAATCATACCGGTATTCTGTAATTAATTCTAGTTCATAATTATACTTATATATACTATAAGTGTAAGCTGTATACCGGTATTCACGATAGGCCTATTATATATTTATATATATTTGTGCTAAATTTATATACCGGTACTCTGTGACAAAACTAGTTTACAATACTTATATATATTATAAGTGCATACCGGTATTCTAATATACTGCAATAAATTACCGGTACTAGGCCAACGGTCATACTGAATTACTAGACTTGCTTTAACTATAACTATAGCAGTAAGCATTCAACTGTATAGCTAAACATGTCTGACACCCAGCAAAACCTGTCAGACAGTCTAATCGATACAACCATCTGTGACACAGATAGGAGTGTGGAGCGATTAAGAAAGGAGTTCAGCTCACCTCCTACTGAAAGAAAGGTCATCCCTCCAGTAGAAGTATCAGACCCTAAGCTAATCCAACACCGTAGGTCTATCATCGGCACTCGGGCCCAAGTCAAACGGAACCAGGAAGCAGCTGTCCCACAGCAGCAACAGCCTAGTCAAGAAACTTGTTCCCAGCGATCCGATAGCTCCAGTAATTCGGATACTGTCGAGCTGACCCCCGAACGCGGATTGCAGATGGCGGCTAAAGCCTACTCGGACCCCCTTCTCACCCTTCCTGCCGCAGTGCTAACTACTATATTGATTGCAGTGGAGGAACATCAAGCCGATTGGGCGAGAAGTAAGCGAGCGACCCAAGATAATTATGCGGGATACGCCAGGGAAGAATTGATGTCTATTGTCGAGTCACAATGGAACTTTCCCGGACCCGGACTCCCATTAGATCTGTCCGAAGCTACTTGGGAAGACATACACAGGATGGGAGTGACTAAAGATACAATGGATCCAGCTGTTTGGAAGAGGTCGGCAGCAGGATATGTGCAGGGATTCTTCGGCTCCTTAGAGCGATTGGAAGAAAGACTGTTTCGACAACCCCAAGGACCTCAAGAGCAGGAAGAGCTGCTATATCAAGTACGCGAAAGAACCCTACGCATTAGACTAATCCTATCAGCCTTTGAGGAAACTTCCAAAAGAAGACAGGACACGTCGCTGCAGGTTGCTGTCAAAACTTGGTTCCAGCGGGTAGGTCTCAAAGTACAAGAAACGGACCAGTGGAAATCCCAGCTGTCTGAGAGACTAACCTATGAAGAACCAACCGATGTCACCCTTTCTCAAGTGGAAGGTGAAGAGACCGCAGAGAGACCACAAATGAGAGACGCCATCGACATATATCTGTCCGACTATCAGCGATTCCTAGGAGACGAAGAGTTGAGGAGATGGCTGTCTGGACTTTCCCCTAATAGTGAAGGAACCCAGCGTGTGTTAGACTCAATCGATGCTGAAATGTTAGCTGCTAACCAAGCTGAGTTTGATGAAAAACTCCGCCTCACTAGAGTCCAAGAAGAACTAGTAAAGAAAAAACGGATAGAGGACCGAAAGGCAGCTGCAGTAACAGCGGCAATGGCCGAAGTGGAAGCGGAAAGAAAAGCAGCGGCGGCAGAAGTAGAAGCAGAAAGAAAGGCAGCGGCGGCAGAAGCAGAAGTAGAAAGAAAAGCAGCAGAAGCAGAAAGAAAGGCAGCGGCGGCAGAAGCAGAAGCAGAAAGAAAAGCAGCAGAAGCAGAAAGAAAGGCAGCGGCGGCAGAAGCAGAAGCAGAAAGAAAAGCAGCAAAGGCAGTGGCAGAAGCAGAACGGAGAGCCTCTGAGGAGACTACCCAACTGGAGTTGGAAAATCTGCAAGAGACGCAAGACAACATAAATAAACAGTTAACTGCTAGTCACATGCAGATGATGAGAAAATCTACTCCCAAACGCCAGGGATATACGTCATCGGAGGAAAGCGAAACCACCGATCCTGAAGGTGGAGGAAATAGATCTCGTCTAAGCAGGCGTAGAAAAACATCTTACCGTCACAAATTGCCTGATTTGCCTCCAGCTGTTAGAAGACAACTAGCTAGCACAGACTTAAGTAGTATAGAACCTACAGACCAAATTATTAAGGTCAAAAAACTCCCTACTATAGTTGATGAGCCTGAAATAATTAGGCCTGTCGTTCCCAAAGTCACTCCTGTGTTAGAGACCCCTGTACTTCCAGAGCTTAACTCTAAATTCCCTTTACACAGTACTACACTGCCTGTGCCCGGTAGAACAGTCCATGAGAATATCCCTGTCCTGGAAGCTGAGAGAGAAATCAAAGATTTGTCTCCCGTCGTCCCACGTCAGCCCGCTACAATGTTGGCGACTCCCGCTTCGGCGGTCGAGTGGGTAGAGGAGGGACGGCGGGGGATGAATCTCCTGCTCGGACAGATGCAGGAGACTGTCCAACAGCTTAAGGGAACAGTAAGGGAAGGTAGGGCAGAATTGCAAGAAGTGCAGCAAAGTATCGCACTGGAACGCGACAAATTAGTCAATATACAAAAAGGTATACCAATACCCCCTGTAAAATTGTGTCAACCTGTTAGGTCTGAAGTATTACATGCGCAAGGTGTGGAGCCTACACGCATCTATACTGCTAGTGAAGTAGAAACTCCTATAGCAAACCCTATTAAGGGTGATTATAGACCTGTTATTAATGATATCCCCTATAGACCTGACAATGATCCGAGAAATTTATATACCGATAATTCGATATTAAATAACACGATGGCCCAAGAAAGCTTTACGCGTCAGATGGCTAGAACAGAAGCCCGCCAAGCGGTTAAAGTGGGAGAGATCGTCAAATTCAATGGAGATGAGATGAAATGGTTACCTTTCAACGAATATTACAAAGACAGCATACAGAACTCTGTGCTATCTAACGGAGAGAAACTTAGGTTCCTCATCAAGTGCTTGGAAGGACCTCCCAGGTTAATGGCGTTAAAGTTTATTGGACATCCAGAAGGATTAAGACAAGTATGGGATACATTAAACATCAGGTATGGTAACAAGGATAACATAGCTAAGTATTTGTATGCAAAATTAGTAGCCCCCCGACACTTCCTTAGTAGCGGGATTATAGAGTTTTCCGATGAAATTCAGGAGATCTGTAGACAATTGGACTGGTTAGGTAAGTCTCATGAATATCAGAGTTCCATGGTTATTGGAGCCGTAGTCTCTACTTTACCAAAGGGTGGAGTATGTACACGCTGGGACAAGAAAGTGTTGTACATGAATGAACAACAACGACGAAGTCCTACCATGGCTGATCTCATGTCCTTCTTAGATGGTGAGGTAAAACTACAACTCATCAAGCAGTCCAGAGAGAAAACATCGGAAAATAAGGTAAGTGAGAAACCCGCTTCTAGGAGAAGAGTAACACCGGTGTGTTACACTGACGACGGCGAAAGCCAAGCTTCTCAAGAAGAGGACAGCGGGAAAGACACAGATCGATCTTACTATGTTGACAAAACCTCAAAAGACGTAAGTAAATACAAGGCTCGAAACAACGATAGGAGAGAACAGGTTGCCAAGACCCCTCCTCAGTCTCCTAACAGAATGCACCGAAGAAAATCCGAAGAAAAAACGAGAGTGCATCAAGTTACCCAAGGTAAAGTGAGTAACATAAAACCTAACTGTGCGCTGTGCGACGGGACCCACCGTTTGAGTGCGTGTGCTGAATTTCTAAAGAAATCCCTTGTAGACAGATGTGCAGTCGTGTGGGACAAGCGGTTATGCTATAATTGCCTCAGACCAGGACACCAACGGCGAACCTGTTACTCCGACATAAAGTGTGCAAAGTGTGGCGCGAAACATCACATCTTGTTACACAGTGAGTTCGAACGAGACAAACTGAGTCAGGTAAGTGAGCCCAAACTACATGTCCAATTCAGTGATGTAAACGACACTGATCAAGAATCTGAGATGGAAGGATTCTATACTGACGAATTCTCCGACGCCAACGAATCCTGTTATCTAATCAATACCGCAGTGTATCGAGCACTTACTTATGAAAAGGACACCAACAATGAGTTTCCCCCAACTACTTTTGCCAAACAACCATCTTGGAAAGCTCCAACTTCCAACGTAGGAATCAGAGAATTTCCTGTAGTGCAGGTAAGAGTTCACGGTCCTAACAAAAGTTACATAGTGAACGCACTCCTTGACTCCGGCAGCACAGGAACATTCATCGATCAAGAATTAGCCGAAGATATCTTTGCTGGACAACCCAAATTCCGGACTAAATTGAATATGTCAGGAATTATGCAGGTTTGGAAATCTACCTTAACGGCAGATTACTATGTAGGTGTGTTGTCCACCCCCCAGGATAAGTTAGGAGCACAAGGTATAAGGTCGGTAAAAATGGTGGCTATAAAGAACTTCGCTACTACTCAAGCAGACCTTTATAATTGGGATGAGGATGAGAGCATCCAACATCTTAAGATACCTCGATTCCAGACAGATTATCCTGGAGTACAAATACTCATCGGCCAAAACGCGCATGAGGCGCTCGAAACATTGGAGAAACGGCCTGCTCAACCACAGCCACTGCAAACCTATGCGGTAAGAACTAGAGTAGGTTGGTACTTTACTGGCCCTTCCCGCAGGACTCTCGAAGAGAGAATGCCACAAGAACAAACATACCAAGTAAACGATTGGGAAGGGGAGAGCAGTGATGTGGACGAACTAACTGAGGGAACACCGTACTCCTCAGATAATGACGACATCTACCAACTCTTCGATGAAGAGAACACAATCGACCTACTTACAGAAAACCAAACTTGGAAAAATCAGGTGAACCTATGTCAACTGATTCGCCCATCGGAACCCATCGCTTACAATGACGAACTAAACGATGAGATAGAGCGCTACAACGCTAGAACTCGGGACGAACTAGCCGTACGATTCTTTACTCAGGAACTGGTAGAGCCCAATTCATATGATAAGGCTCTATCGATAGAAGAAGAAAGAGCCAAGCAAATCCAGGAAACAACTACACGTTTTTTAAGGGACCAAGGTAGATATGAAATCGGCCTACCATTTCGAAAACGAGAACCTAGATTTATAAATAACAGACCCTTGGCAGAGAAAAGAATCGCTCAATTACATCGACGCCTTACAGCTAATGCTTCAGCGAAAGAAATGTACCAAACTCAGCTGAAGAAATTTATAACAAAGGGATACGCGGAGCGAGTACCGGAAGGAACACCAGTGACTGAGAGAACGTATTACTTAACACATCATTACGTTCCCAAACCCGGTAAACCCCACGAAGTACGAGTCGTATTCGATGGCTCCGCCCTATATATGGGCCAATCCCTCAATTCCGAGTTTTTACCAGGACCCAACTTACTCCAATCTTTGTTGGGAATACTTTTAAGATTAAGACAATATTCCATCGCGTTCGCCTCAGATATAGAAGGAATGTTCTTACAAGTCAAGGCGCTGGATAGAGATAGAGACAGCCTGAGATTTCTGTGGTGGCCTGAAGGAGACCTCAATCAGAAACCGGTAGAGTACTGGATGACCATCCAGGCTTTTGGAATCATATCAAGCCCTTCCAACGCCTGCTCCGTGGTGCGAACCACTGCGAATGACAACCGAGACTCCTTCTCAAAAGAAGTGATAGACAACATAAAACGCAATATATACATGGACGACAATTTAAGGTCCCTTCCATCAGTAGAAGAAGCCATAGCTGTCGCGAAAGGAACGGTAGAGTGTTTGAAAAGAGGTGGATTTCGACTGACGAAATTCACTAGCAACTCCCGTGAGTTTCTGGAAGCCATACCGGTAGAAGACCGAGGAACGAAAGACCTAGACTTAATAAAGGACGATCTTCCTGAAACCAAGACGCTAGGCTTGAAGTGGGACACTGAAAGAGACATCCTGTTTTTTCAGTTAAAACAGCGAGATAATCCAGTTCGGACCAAACGGATTTGTTTAAGTATCCTGAGCACTTATTTCGACCCATTGGGATTTATTAGCCCAGTTATATTGATTGCTCGGAGTTTAGTACAACAAATGTGGCTTGAAAACCACTCATGGGACGATCCGCTTACTCATGGGACGATCCGCTTAAGGGAGAATTGTTAAAGAAATGGATGAAATGGGAAGATTCTCTACCTGCCATCGAGAACTTTATAATTTCCCGTGCATATTTTGGCCATGTTCTTCCTACGTATTCTTATCAACTCCATGTGTTTGGAGACGCCAGCGACATGGGAATAGGTATAGTAGCATATCTGCGAGTCGAAACTCCGGATGGAATCAAAGTCGCCTTGGTTACCTCTAAGGCATTGATTAACAACGAGTTAAAAGTTCCTCGAGCGGAGTTAAAGGCGGCTTTATACGCTACAGCCATCGGCCGGAACGTAACGGAACAAATCGACTATCCACTGGAGAAAACGGTTTATTGGACCGACGCTTTACTCGTGTTGGAGTATCTAACCAATGAAGTCTGTCAGTTCAGCGTTTTTGTTACTAACAGAGTAGCTATTATTCTTAGTCGCACAAAGATAGATCAATGGAGACATTGCCCTGGTACGATTAATCCAGCCGATATTGCCTCCAGGGGAGCAACTCCACAGGAACTGATAGATACTCCAGATTGGTTGGGTGGACCCGACTTCCTGAGCAAGGAAGAGGATGAATGGCCTCCTCACCTTACTACGGCAGAGATTAGACAAGCCAAGGGAGCGGAGACAGTCAAACCTAAAACCCGGGCGAGTAAATCGAAGTTATTTAAACCGACTATCGATCTATCTGTATTACATACTTCCGGGAATGATGCTTCGGATCCACAATCCCTCAACACAAATAAGTCTGTTGTGGAAATTAGAGATAGAGATTGGAAATCTGGAATACCAGACGTCTCGCAAGGAATCTCACCCATGCTGCAGAGAGCAATGCATCATTACAGTTCCTGGAATCGGCTCTGTAAAGCCGTCACATATTTGAGACGATGTTTTCATCATCACTACTCCAGGACGAAGACCACTAGTGATAACGCTCCATTGACATCTGCACAAGTTCATGTTATTAAAAATTTACCCAAATATAAGACATCTGACCGTTTTCTAAAGGAGAAAATTAGTCACCAGGAGCATGAAGAAACCAATAAGCAGATACTGAGACTCCTGCAATGCTATGAGGATTCCGAAAAGTATTTCCTGTTGTTGAGAAATTTGCAGATGCGCTTAAGGGATCGATTCTCGAGCACAATGATAGATGGGCTAATACGTGTTGGAGGAAGACTCACCAATGCGCCCTTATCCTTTGACACCAAATTCCCCATACTTATTAGAAATCTTGAAGTACAAATCAAGATGATTGTAGATGTTCACAGTAAACTTTATCATGCTGGTAGAGAACGAATTCTTAGCGAAATTCGAACTCGCTATTATTTTGATAAACCCCGTAGAGCTCTGAACCAAGTTCTTAGGAACTGCATACCCTGTAGGAAAGCATTCAGTAGGCCTTTAACACAGCGAGAGGCAGAATTACCTAGGGAACGAGTAAGCTTCTATGAACCACCTTTTACTAATACTGGTGTAGATTTATTTGGCCCTATTGAAGTATATCGTGCTAGGACTATAGTCAAGAGATGGTGTGTCATCTTCGTGTGCACGACTTGTAGAGCCATCCATCTCGATATGGTGAACGATCTATCTACCAACAGCTTCGTCTTAAGTTTACGACGACAGATCGCTCGCTTCGGGACGAGTAATACCATGAGATCGGATAAGGGAACGAACTTCATTGGTGCCAACAACGAAATACAGGCTTACGTGAAGGACTGGAACCAAAGACAGGTGGACGACCAGCTAAGGATAACAGCGTCTAGCTGGACCTTCAATGCCGCCGACGCCCCTTGGTGGGGAGGAAGTTGGGAGAGATTAATTCGAAGTGTCAAAACCGCATTTCACTTTATAGTGCCATGCCGCGCGTATCTCACCGACGAACTTTTGCGGACATTAATGGAGGAAATAGCTGCCTATCTCAACGAGAGACCGCTTATGCCAGTCTCATCGAGTCCCGATTCCTTGGAAGCTCTAACACCCGCGCACTTCCTACTGAAGAAACCTGTAGCCATTACATCATAGAATGGTATCAAGGTCCACAGTGTCTCACTGCGTACGATTATCGACATGCCAACTATGTTTCTAGGCAACGTTGTCGGTTATGCGCATCGAGAGACCACGATACGCCCATGGACACCAACGTCCGCTGTTCCTATTTCCAAGACCAACCGACTATGGAAATTTATTGCGCATATTGCAGACTCAATAACTTGCATATCTTTGCGGTTTGCCCTCAATTTATGACTCAATGTCACCATTGTCAATTAAAGGGACATGCCAGTTTCGACTGCCCTTTTAATCACGATTTGGAAAGCGTAGATGAAATGATCACACTACGTTACATCAGAGCTTGGGAAGCGAACGCTGATTTACATTGTGATTCGCGCCATCGCTATTATCCCGGACGCGCTTACGAAGGAGTTTATGCGTTCCATCCTTATCTATTTGCTTCGGTTGAACAGAAATCACGCATATCAAGTTACGAGCTACTGAAGCGCGTCGGAGAATGTATTTCACCCAAATTCGTACGCAAATTCCTCAGGAGTGTTAATCCTAGCGACCTTCATTCCTATAACTTAATCAATTATATCCGTCAGGATCCGGACTATGGAGACTTGTTTGTTAACTCACACCCCGAGTTACAGGAAGTATATCGACGGCCTTACGAATACCGAGCCCGCGAACGTGAGTTGGAAAGGACCATTAAACCCCGGAGGTTTCTAACTGCCTATGGTCCACCCACGGCCCTCGTTCAGACCACTCGTAAAGGACCCGTAAGAGCGGCTGTCTTGAAACGAGCTCTCAAAGCCGTTAGACCCCTCTCCCCTGACGTTGATGTCAATCAACCCGGTACTTCGACTGGCGGATACACCGACCATAATCCTACACCCTCTGATGCAATCATATTGCACCCTTCACCCAGGAGTTATAGCCCTCCTTGTAAAGTGGCTCGCCCCAAAGAGAAAAGGACTCTGGCTAGCTTTAAAAAACTGCGTAAACGCCGTCCGCGCAAGAAAGACTGACTGTTTAGAGTATTTACGTATATTAGAAACTGTGATTTTGTATATTTTATAGACTCAAATCCCATTTTCTGGGAGCGGTGTAAAAGCTTCTGTGGGATATAACTGGCCCTTTTGCTTCGCAATCCAGTTTCCCCCCTAGGCGCTGGAATACTCTAAAAGGCTCTCTAACTATATATATAATTTCCCCTCGCCCGCAAGGTACCGTTATAGGTGTTTTAACGGACATAAAAGTCATTCTTCTATATACGTGTTTTGGCGGACATGGTAAGGCAAAAAACCCGCAATGCACCAAATACCTTTACACAGCTTATCCTTGATGATTCAGATTACGACATCTAACAGCTGGTTGCTGACATGGGAACAGCCATTGGACACGTAGTTCTTTGTTTAGCTTAAGCCAATCAGAGCGATTTTTTCTGTCGATGTGGAGATATTCGGCCGATCATACTAGGAGTGTTCAGTCTTACTGTTTTTTCTTGATACTGTTGTGTTGTTGCTATCTAGGCCAGGAACACCGGCTCTAGAGTCAATTCGTTTTCATACTTTTAGAAGAAACATTAGTAGGCTTAAGATTATAGAGCGTATAACTGTTATCAACTCACATATCAGTCCAGTTCATATCATATCTTAACCTACCGTCTTAATGCTGTTTACTGTTGTGTTTTGGTTGAATATTATTTGGAGAACATATATAAAGAACCCAAATTTCCCAATTTTCTTGATACACTACAGGTTAGAGAGACGGGTTATATATAGCGATTGCGACTTATATTATTGTGGTTTGTAGTGAATTTAATGCTATTTGATAAGCGCTACATGAGTCCGTTGCTGTTCTCTTTATATATGATAAAATTCATTGACGGTCGGCAAATTAGTGAGCAGTATTGTGTGTTACCGGTAGCGTGCATGATTGTGGCTGATAACTAAGCATTTCCTAAAGAATGCGCCTCATACGTGAATCATAAGCCTTACCGACTTACCGTTGTGATTAGTATAAGTCATATCTCTGTTTACTTAGATAGAGCGCCACGTCCTAAAGGAACTGTTAATATTTCCCGAAAGTGAATAATATTGGTCAGAAATTATTTATTAACGATCAATCGAATAATACAGTAAGCTTACACTGCAATAATAATCTAAGCCCTCAGAATCCAGTCTCCCGGGTATATCCAGCGGGTGAATGGACGCGCACTAGGCTGGCTTCTGCTAATGTTGTGTTTATTGGTATTAAATATTTGTCATCTTCTAAAGTCTATTTATAAACCAAAAGACATATAAATTTTGGCAGGTTAAACTGCTAAAGGTCTTCAAAAGCGCGTACAAATCACTACAGTTAGGTATATGGCTTGTACAACTACAGTACAGTACGATAATCATAGTGCAATTGTTACTGTTTAACACAATATAGGCAATTTAGTACATAATATACGCCATTTAGTACATAATATAATATACGCAATTTTAGTGTTAAATATTAAATATTTACAACAATGTTCAATTCTCAGTTGAAATAAAATGAATATAGAACGTAATTGATACAGAAACTAAGAACATAATTGAATATAATATAATATACAGTATAAGCGTTATAATACTCCAGTTAAATAAAAATAATAAAATGGTAATGGTAGCCGACAGCAAGTCGGTAGCAGACACCATGTCGGCAGACACTATGTCGGCACTATGTCAGACACTAGATCGGCTGTCTGCTGTAGGTTGACTGCCGTCGGTTTGTCTGCTATTGGTTTATCTGCTTTCTGCTCTGTAAGTTGACTTGTTGCTGTCGCCTGTCTACCGTCGGTTTGTCTGCTGTCAGTTTTCTGTTGTCGCGGTTGTCTGCCGTCGGTTGTCTGCTGTCGTTTGTCTGCTGTTGGCTGTCATCGGTTGTTGGATGTCGGTTTTCTGCTGTTTGGCTGTCTACTGTCGGTTGCCTGATGAATTTCACAGACGTTATACAGCATTAGTTACTTTACAGTAGGTACGGTACCGAACCAACATTATTTCATTAACTTCTGCAACAAAGCCGCTAGAAAGAAGATATTTTTTCCCCTTCGTTCCGAAATAGGGACCCCCATGCTGCCATGGCCCTTTGTTGGGTTAAGGACCCATATACTCGGCTACTGTATGGCCGACAAGGCAGATATGGTAATCTGACTCTGACAATGGCTGGTTCGGATTAGAGCGCTGGCATAGAGCGCCGTATTGATGTTTGCACTATTGTGTATTATTTTAACCAGCGATTTACCTATTAAATCTATATTAAATGTAAAAAAAATTAACTATGCTCTTTCAATACAAAACATGCTGGCTTACCCTGACATGTACTCATGTACAGGATGTACTATATTATTGTAATAAAGCCTAGAATTTAGTAAATTTAACCAAAAAAATATTTAACTTTCTTTCGTCGGAAAAAAGTAAATTAGGCCTATTGCAATCCTGAAGTATGGGTTTACTTTCTCACTAAGCTGCTAAGTGCTAAGGAAAAGGACTCCTTTTTAGATCGATTTTGAGGTAGGCATATATTCGTGCGCAAAAGTAACAAAATTTCAAAAACATGAAAAAAACATAATAAAAACATATTGCTTTACATTCACGATCAGACATTAGCGTACACTGCTGCATTGAGACTGTTACACTGTTACCCCATCCTACTGCCTACCGCCCGCCCCTTACTGCCTTACGTCCTCACAATCTCTGGTCTTACCATACTGCCATAGGCCTAGTGCAGTACAACAGTAGTTTAGCACTACTGCACTACGGTACATAACTAGGCAAAGTACAGTCAGGAACACTGGTCACAATGTCCAATTTACAGCCAGAATGTGTCCGCGGAAAACGCTCTCAGAGTGAAATTTCTCCATAGAAAACAATGCTAAATTTCATTTGAAAACCGGCAGTGCTGCAGTGAAATTTTAACATTGGCATTCTAAAAATTATGCCATTAGAATCACCATAAAATTCTGTATAGGCCTAAATTAATTTGAGAATTAGAATCTCATCGTTGGGATAACTATCATAATATTAAAAATAAAAATGTGCCCAGCTTCTGCTTTGAGTACTAGTGGAGTTACAGCCAAAATATGTCCGGAAATATAATCGCAGCCTGTGAAGGACAAATACAGAAATAGTGGCTGCACGGACACTTTCTGGCTGTAAATATGTGGACAATTTTTGGCTGAGCTTCAGCCAGAAAGTGACCAGTGTTCCTAACTGACTGACTGAAGTTGCGTACCGTAGGCCTGTCTGCCTGTAGGCCTAATAGAAAACACCTCAACTTCTAAAACTAAACTAAAACTATACCAGTATACGTACGTATACCAGTATACGGTATTATTTCATTCAGTACCGGTATTGATGATCGAAGCTGAAAAATGAATCTTTGTTTGAATGTGATTATAAACATAGTACGATGGATCCCGGTTGTATTTATATGGGGGATAATCGGATGGTCCTATTACGCCTACGTAGTCGCAATGTGCAGCTACACCGTGGTCTCTATTACAGAGAAAACTATATACCTGGTGTTGTACCACTTGTTATTCATCCTATTTATATGGTCCTACTGGCAGGCGATATTCACTCCGGTTTGGGAGCCGCCGCGGCAGTATTTCCTCGACTCTTCGCAGAAGGCGCAACTCGATAGCGACGATCGCGCCGACGTACAGCAGGAGCTGTTACGTGAGTTCGCGAGGGATCTTCCCATACAGACGTACACGACTACAGGACTAGTTCGCTACTGCGACGTCTGCTGCTGCATCAAGCCGGACCGCGCCCATCACTGCTCGCTCTGCCGCAAATGCGTTCTAAAGATGGACCATCACTGCCCATGGGTTAATAGCTGCGTCTCCTTCTCAAACTACAAATTCTTTCTGCTATTTCTCGGCTACGGAATATTTTACACTTGTTTCGTCGGCGCAACGGACTTCCAGTATTTTTTAGGATTCTGGAACAATTCCATTAATGGCGACGGTAAATTCCACGTGCTTTTTCTCTTTTTCGCCGCCATTATGTTCTGCATTTCGTTAATTTCCCTCTACGGTTACCATATATTTCTTGTTCAGGTGAACCGCAGCACGTTGGAATCTTTCCGATCCCCGATATTCCGGACCGGACCGGATAAGTGGGGGTTCAGTTTGGGCCGACGACAGAACTTCCGTGAGGTCTTCGGGGACTTGTGGCCCATGTGGCTGGTTCCGTTGTACTCGTCGCGGGGTAACGGGTACTCGTTCGGGCGGAACGTTCAACCGGAGTCGGCGAACGGGTTGCTGTCGGGTCGCGGTTGCCGGTGGATGGAGGAGGGCGTTCTGAGTAGCGAAGATGAGGGCGGGGTGGGGGTTGGGGGCGGGATCTCTGATCTAACACCCAGTACTGCTAACAGCTGAGGAGGGCGGGGGTGTGAGATCTAGGGGGTTGCCCGATTTAACGTCCAGTAGTGCTAACAGCTGAGAGGGGCGGGGGGGGGGGGGAATGTCCAACTAACGCCAAGTACGATTGCTGAGGGGGGATTGGGATCTCCGATAGGGGGACAACGTATAGTAGTAAATGACGTTGTGTTACCGTAAAAAATATTCGTATCTATTTGTGTATAAAATTATCTGCTTTCTTTCTATTATATGTGCGACAATTATTATACCACTAAAATTTCCCCAATTAATTGATTATATAGACGACTGTCGTTGTGCAATTTATCCCTCTGTAGGAATGAGTTGAGTACCGGTATCCTAAATTATTGTTATTGACGATGTCTTCCCTCTTTACCCGCATATTTTTCTTAGATAAAATATCATTTTGATATATTTAGATATTATTTGTTCATCAACAATGTAAGATATTTCATTAGAGAAGATTTTCATCGGTTCTCTTCTGCGTCGCGTATTATTATTTTGGTTATGTGACACCCCTGTTTAATTCAAGTCATTGGCCTACTGAGGAAAGGAACATGTTAAAGGCGCTAGTTTTTCAAGCCAAAACAATAAACGATACTCAATGACACAGTAGAAATTATTCTTTGGTAATTTATCTTAAAATGGTTTAGGCAAAAGTTACAAAAATGCCTAAATGCTAATAATAAAAACTGCAGTTTGCAGATAGAGTGACACTTTTTTGCTCGATGATATTTTAACCATCCCTGGGGGGAAATCGACAGAACTAATACCTATGCAGAGAGGGAACCACACAATTTCCATACAATTGACGTCCAATAATTTTTAAACATATTGAACGTTAGTAAATTTCCATGTATTGGTAAATTGTTCAAAAAATTTATAAAAAAAATGAATTTTGTCCAAAATCCTCTAATTACTTAATTAAATACATAACTTTTTTTCATGCGCAACATTCCATAAATTTTTTCAATATAAAAAGCGAAAAGTGCATCTTCTCTTCACAGTATATACACCATATTAAAAAAATCAGGAGTGTCAGCAGACTATAATAATAAGACTACAAATTAAAGTCACACCAAAATTGATGAAAATTTCACCAAAAAAATTTTATTACACCAATTTATAAAATGTTACCCCAAAAAAAATTATTCAACACCAAATAAAATAAAGTAATAAATAAATTTGTCAACACCAAAAACAATTGTTCAACACCAAAAACAATTATTCAACACCAATATTAATAAATGCTCCCCAAAACCAATGATTCACACCAAAATAAATGACAAAACCCCCCAAAATAAATACAAATTTTCCCAAAATAAATACAAATTTTCTCAAAGTAAATGCAAATGTTCCCAAAATAAATACATAATACCCCAAAATAAATACATAATCCCCCAAAATAAATATATAAAGATAAACCCCCATAATAAATACATAATACCCCTATATAAATACATAATCCCCCAAAATAAATATATAAACCCCCATAATAAATACATAATCCCCCAAAATAAATTCATAATCCCCCAAAATAAATACTTAATCCCCAAAAATAAATACTTATTCCCCCAAAATAAATACATAATCCCCCAAAATAAATACTTATTCCCCCAAAATAAATACATAATCCCCAAAATAAATACTTATTCCCCCAAAATAAATACTTATTCCCCCAAAATAAATACATAATCCCCCAAAATAAATACATAATCCCCCAAAATAAATACATATTCCCCCAAAATAAATACTTATTCCCCCAAAATAAATACATAATCCCCCAAAATAAATATATAAAGATAAACCCCCATAATAAATACATAATACCCCTATATAAATACATAATCCCCCAAAATAAATATATTTTCCCCCAAAATAAATACATAATCCCCCAAAATAAATACATATTCCCCCAAAATAAATGCTTATTCCCCCAAAATAAATACATAATCCCCCAAAATAAATTTATAATCCCCCAAAATAAATTCATAATCCCCCAAAATAAATACATAATCCCCCAAAATAAATACATATTCCCCCAAAATAAATGCTTATTCCCCCAAAATAAATACATAATCCCCCAAAATAAATTCATAATCCCCCAAAATAAATACATAATCCCCCAAAATAAATACTTATTCGCCCAAAATAATCAAATATTATACCAAAATAAAGAGACTCTTGAGTTACAGACTCTCAATTGAAGACTATTATTGTTGACTATTGTTACGTGTATCGTCGGGTGAGTACAAAACAAAGACAAAAGATCCACTGATTTACTGCCCGTTCTGTACAAAACAAAGAGGTAAAGTCGTATTAGGTCCCAAAGCGCGCTAGGCCCCTGCCATTTAAAGGAACAGGTTAGTAAAGGAACAGGTTACAAAGGCGTGTTGGGGGAACCAAAACAATAAACGAAAGTTCACATGTTACAAGATTATGAGGGTCTTTATAATTGGGTCTTTGGACTTATAAATAATGAATGAATTTGTATAAATAAATTTTCCATAAACTATTTGGTGCTGGAAGAATTGTTGTTGGTTGACAAGTAATTATTTTAGGGAGATTGAATAATTATTTTTGGGGTGTGAATAATTGTTTTTGGGGGAATGAATAATTGTTTTTGGAGAATGAATAATTGTTTTTGGGGGATTGATAATTGTTTTGGGGGGATCACTAATTGTTTTTGGGGGATTAATAATTGTTTTGGGGGGATGAATAATTGTTTTTGGTGAGTGAGATATTCAAAATTGGGGGATGTAAATTGGTGCTACAAAAAAATATATTTGGTGCTAAATAATTTGTTGGTGAGAAATCATCTAATTTGGGGTGGCATTCAATTAGTGGCGTAATAATAATACGTGCTGCCGTTTCTATAATAGTTACATAGAATTGGATATATCACGTACAGTATGCAGGATCTGTACATATCACTTCACTTATTCGGAGATATCACATACTAAACTAATAACCTTTATTATACGTATTTTTATTAATGTTAATTGTATTGGTTACAAATAAATGCCCAGAGTTCCATGCCTGAAGTGTACGTACGTTCAAGCACTACATAATTGTATATTAATTGCTAAACAATTAGTTGTAGTTTATTTTAATGTTAAATCTGTGCTCTTCATTGCACAAAATGTGCTGCTTCTTTATTGACATTTGATTATTTATTTGTTTGTATATTGAATATCCTAGTTAGAGAAATTATATATAAAAATTATATCAAACAATATATTTATCACAATTATTATTAAATTTAATCATTTTGTTTAACAACATAAAGATAATATCCGATAACTAATAAATACCTTATTCGGCATCAGTTAGTGTGTGACGATTATACATACCAGTAACATTAAATATAAACTATACATAACCGGTTAACAAATAACCACACAAATATTAATTTTACAAAACTGTAAGTAATTTGTGATAAGTGTTCACTAATCACTAAAGATAGTGAGTTGTTTTGGAATAGATTACTAAGCAATGCATTCATATTTCGTACGGAAACCAAGACGAAGAGTATTTCCTCCATAGTAGACAAAACTAGTTCAATATACTTTGTCTACATTCTATAGCATTGGATCGTCTTCAATGGCCACCGCCGCGTCTTGAGGTATCAAGAAATTGTCCAATCGGTGACGAGTTCTTGCCTCAATATAGTCATATGCATTCGGTGGTTGCCTAACAACACACAGTTTCAAGGCACTTCTATTCACCATCATTGGTGTAATGCTGTACCATTGGTTGGTTAAGTCGTCATAGAACTCCGATTGGGCTATCGTTGTGTCGCCATCGAAACCACCTATAAATAAATAATATTCGAGTAAATAATACAATTTGCACGGGCACAATATTTGTTACTATCAGTGCTGTATTTTTCAGTTCAGTAACATAAAGCATGCTGCGGAAAAGTTTAACAAGTTCAAGTTTATAAATGGTCATTTAGGTAATCAATCACCATGTTTGTTATTAATCACTTGTTCTAGCTATCCGTCACTATCAGGCATTTCATCCGTGGCAGCTTCGCTTAGTAGTTCCAACTCTTCTATGGGCTTACAAGCGTAACACTCTTCATTTAATTCATCCCAGCATTGACCGCAATACCCAAATGAACAACTTTTGTTTGGACATTTAAAATATTTCGATTTCTTGTTAGAGCTGTCTCCACAAACCAAACACTTATCCCAACTCGAGCCTATTAGTTTCGTACAAGGTCTCAGAAATGGCAACTCCGACGACAAGGCCATCATAAACGTATTATCATGCTCTAGTTTCCTTTTCTTTGCATTTCTCACCAGTCTCTTTATAGCGAACCGGATATAGGTGACTCGCTTTTTTAGAGTCGTGTTATACAGCCAAAGTATCCGTTGTTTTTCCCGTTTTCTATAAAAGAATGCGCATATCCTGCTTCTGCTCCGCATGAAGTAACGCTCAAGATATTGAAGAACAGCCAAAGTTGTTAAAAGAATGTAAATTTCTACTAGAATGTGCGTAGCAGTTTGTGCTGGTTTTACCATACACTTGTCATTCGATTCTTGAATGTCTATGGTATATATCTGAGTGGGGTCTTTCAGCGCTCCCAATAACTCCCTGAATGTTTCAGCCAAAAACCCTTCCCCCATAACCTTATACTGAAACACATGACGCCCAATAGCCTCTGTTCCCGTTCTTGTATGCGAATATACCAAATCCATGGCATTGAAAATTAATTTGTCCATAATAACAATGACAGTAACGATAATTACACGAAGAACAAGCTGCACTACTTGGATCATAAAAGATGTCTTCTCTTTTGCGTTTAATTTAAGACTATAGGGTTCAGTTAAAATTTTCTTCTCCAACTTTCTGAGCGGAAATAAGTATCTTGATCCTCTTTCCAACCTTCTTCTATCAATTCTTTCGAAATAATTTGTAATAAAATGATTATCATAGCTGATGTCTTCCATGTAGTTTTTCTCGTATGTGTAAGCCGAATAGAATATCGTCATAAATACCAACGACATCACAAGTACGAGTACATCTACAACGAGAACGAACCAGGCCTTAACTTGCCGAAAATAATACTCCAGCTCCATTGCAAAATCAGCGCTAAGTCTGATGTAGAGGTTCTCTGGATTTGTTGTCAACTTGTACAAGATGTTCACCTGTAGTTGAGTGTCGATTTCCCGTATGGAGTCTCGAGTTTTAACGTAAATATCCGAAATATCAGGCGGAATGTAGGATTCCTCCGGGCAGATAAATTCGATCCAGTACATGAATCCGCACCAAGGTGCTTTTATGATCGCACATAGGAGAGATGCCGCCCATTCGGGCCAACCTATAGCTGCCATGCACTTCTTGTGCACCCTAGCCAATTCCTTCTTGCACTTTTTTTTCGCCATTCTAAATATTTTATCACAACTCACTTCCAACTTCTCCTCATATGAATCTATCATGGCCTCTTTATCTTTATAGTCCCCGTCTTCATCGTGACTATCATCAAATCCTCGTTCGAATTCGTTAATAATCGGAAAGAAATCCTCCTTAAGACCTTCTGTTTTCTCAGCCATGTTTTTGCTTTTCATCGTAATATTCGCCATAGACAGGAAAAACGGCGCATTAATGAAGTTGAATATAGCTATGGAATGTCGAAATCCCATCTCCGTGGAACACGCTATCGAAAAAGCTATAGACTGGAAGTTATTCCCCATATTTACAATGGGGTACTCGATGACCAGTCCAAGAATAACCGTAGCTAACACAGTACGCCCGGCCCGACCGCACATGGTGGGTATGAGCAGACAGACTAGGCACCGACAATAGGATGACAGACCTACACCGACGGTAATCGGTACGACTAACGAGTAGAAGATGACGTCTCTGTAGTACTGAGAGAAAGAAAGATTGAGCATGTAGAGATTGTAGAAAGAGACACCGATAATGTATCCAATAGCCGCCCCGAATATAAGTCTTACGATGTAATATATAAAGGATGGCTGTTCCTCAAATATCGTTGTATAGATCGGCGGGATCCAGATGCGCAGCCACAGCTGAAATCGTTCTATTAGCAGTCGGACCTTCATTGCCACAATAACAGTATTATCTTTTTATGAAACTTATGTCAATATTATTAATCTCATTTAAGTCCCATGTCCTTCACAACAATTAATAAATAATATATAAAGCACCATTTTCGTTAGCAAAAGTTATACAAAAATTATCAAAAGTTATATAACTATTTCCAAAGCCTCTATTAAAAGCTATATAAAAATTTCTAAAAGTTATTAAAAATTCTTAAAAGTTATATAATATTCGTAACAGTTAAATAAAGTAAATTAACTACAGTACTGCGTTTATAAATATTCTAGAATACATAATTAGGCTGACAATAATACAATCGGATTACTATGTAATTCTTATATCACGTTTTGGAATTTTGATACAATTTTGAGGAATTTTTATTTTTTATATAACTTTTAAAAATTTTATACATCTTTTAATACAACTTTTTGAAATTTTTATACAACTTTTGCTATCGAAAATGGTGCTTAATATATATAGCAGTGTTAAAAATTTCAAACACTTCTTTTAGCTAACGAATTTTCTCGATTTCGTATCCCTGGGTTAATTATAATTGTCGGACCACGGTAGGTAAAGAATCGGGAGCATGGACATCGATAAATATTTTATTTGTTGTTTTTAAGTCACATTTTTTACCAAACTTATTAACAAATTTAACAAAAAGAAGACCACTTTTATGTCAACAGAATAGCAATGTTTGAATTACAATTAACATAATGTCATGTATTTTCCATAACATTAATTGCATTAGGCCTACTATTTCATTAAAATACATAGCGCTGATGGTATACACAGTTTATTTAATATTCTAGAATATTATAATATCATAAAAGGGCCTACTCTCTACCTATTTTGATATTTTGCTTTATCCATTTCATTACGTTAATTATTAGGGTATGTTATGTAATTGACGATATTTAAGCTAAAATAGGGCCAGATTAAAGTGAAAAGAAAGCTAGACAGGACAATCCGCAGAAAATCCATTACGTCACGATGTTAATTTTCTACGAAAGACTTAAAACATTAAATTCATCGACAGTGTAGTCTCATTACACCGCGCCCTGGAATATAGTCGTAAATCGGTGAAACGTGTACGTGTTAAACAATGCAAATATATTTGAATTTGGTTGCGATATAGCTGAGATATGGGCATTTGAATGTTCCATGTATTTACTTGCGCTGCAGGCCATTTATTCTATTAATAAATACACAATGTTCTGGAACATTTTGTTTATCTCATTAGTAGCTGGGCAACAATGCAATGACTATAATTAAAGTAAAATTACATTGATATTCATAAATAATCAATATGTTCTAGAACATGGCGTATTTATTAAATATAATAAACGGATTGTAGCGGAAGTGAATACATACTGTACAACATTCGAAAGCCCATAATATATCAACTATTTCCCTACCAAATTAAATATGTTCCTTTTACGGCCAGCTTTCCACAAGTACCAACAACTGGTATAAGGTTGAAACTGAATTACGACTGGTGCAATATCGCCTGCGACACTTTTTTCAAATGCTTGTAACTAAAGATTGAAAGCGAAAATAAAAATTCTGGCTCACCCACTAAGCTTTTTCTGTTTCAAATTTAAATAAATCTCATTTTAATTTGTAGAACAATATAGCGGGGGGGGGGGGGGGGGGGTCTATGGGTGAGTGTACAAAACAAAGACCAAAAGAGGTAAAGTCGCGTTAGGTCCCATTGCCATTTAAAGGAACAGGGTACAGAGTCGTGTTGGAGGAACCAAAACAATAAACGACAGTTAACGCATGTTACAAGATTATGCAGGTCTGGGTCTTTATTTTATTATCTTTTCTTTTATTATTTTTGTTTGACTATTGGGTGTTTGTTTTGTATTCACCCGGGGGGAGTATCACTGATTTACGACACCGTATTCCAGGACATGTGAATTAGATGTTAAACAGCTACCACAAGATAATGTGAAGACGTAGAGCAAAGGATGTGTTCTGAAAGTGGCCACAGCCTCCACCTTGAACAACCTTCATGAATTCTTAAGGAAGGAATTGCAACACCGGATGGGACTGTGAAGAAAGCAATTGTATGGTCGGGATGAATGCGGTCAGAAGAACTGCATAAACTAAAGCGGGGTGACATCAAGAAAACGGATTGTGGGTTTGTCATCGTGTTTAGCAGATCGAAGCAAGTTGGTGAAATCCATACGGGTACCACACTGTACTTGTGGTTACTGAGTTGATACTTACTGAAATCCATACGGGTACCACACTGTACTTGTGGTTACTGAGTTGATACTTACTGAAATCCATACGGGTACCACACTGTACTTGTGCTTACTGAGTTGATACTTACTGAAATCCATACGGGTACCACACTGTACTTGTGGTTACTGAGTTGGCACATGCTGAAATCCATACGGGTACCACACTACACTTGTGGTTACTGAGTTGATACTTACTGAAATCCATACGGGTACCCCATTGTACTTGTGGTTACTGAGTTGATACTTACTGAAATCCATACGGGTACCACACTGTACTTGTGGTTACTGAGTTGGCACATGCTGAAATCCATACGGGTACCACACTACACTTGTGGTTACTGAGTTGATACTTACTGAAATCCATACGGGTACCCCATTGTACTTGTGGTTACTGAGTTGATACTTACTGAAATCCATTCGGGTACCACATTGTACTTGTGGTTACTGAGTTGATACTTACTGAAATCCATGGGTACCACACTGTACTTGTGGTTACTGAGATGATACTAAATGAAATCCATACGGGTACCACACTGTACTTGTGGTTACTGAGTTGATACTTACTGAAATCCATTCGGGTACCACATTGTACTTGTGGTTACTGAGTTGATACTTACTGAAATCCATGGGTACCACACTGTACTTGTGGTTACTGAGATGATACTAAATGAAATCCATACGGGTACCACACTGTACTTGTGGTTACTGAGTTGATACTTACTGAAATCCATACGGGTACCACACTGTACTTGTGGTTACTGAGTTGATACTTACTGAAATCCATACGGGCACCACACTGTACTTGTGGTTCCTGAGTTGGCACATACTGAAATCCATACGGGTACCACACTGCACTTGTGGTTACTGAGTTGATACTTGCTGAAATCCATACGGGTACCACATTGTACTTGTGGTTACTGAGTTGATACTTACTGAAATCCATACGGGTACCACATTGTACTTGTGGTTACTGAGTTGATACTTACTGAAATCCATACGGGTACCACACTGTACTTGTGGTTACTGAGTTGATAATTACTGAAATCCATACGGATACCACACTGTACTTGTGGTTACTGAGTTGATACTTACTGAAATCCATACGGGTACCACACTGTACTTGTGGTTACTGAGTTGATACTTACTGAAATCCATACGGGTACCACACTGTACTTGTGGTTACTGAGTTGGTACTTACTGAAATCCATACGGGTACCACACTGTACTTGTGGTTACTGAGTTGATAATTACTGAAATCCATACGGATACCACACTGTACTTGTGGTTACTGAGTTGATACTTACTGAAATCCATACGGGTACCACACTGTACTTGTGGTTACTGAGTTGATACTTACTGAAATCCATACGGGTACCACACTGTACTTGTGGTTACTGAGTTGGTACTTACTGAAATCCATACGGGTACCACACTGTACTTGTGGATACTGAGTTGATAATTACTGAAATCCATACGGGTACCACACTGTACTTGTGGATACTGAGTTGATAATTACTGAAATCCATAAGGATACCACACTGTACTTGTGGTTACTGAGTTGGTACTTACTGAAATCCATACGGGTACCACACTGTACTTGTGGATACTGAGTTGATAATTACTGAAATCCATACGGGTACCACACTGTATTTGTGGTTACTGAGTTGGTACTTACTGAAATCCATACGGGTACCACACTGTACTTGTGGTTACTGAGTTGATACTTACTGAAATCCATACGGGTACCACACTGTACTTGTGGTTACTGAGTTGATAATTACTGAAATCCATACGGGTACCACACTGTACTTGTGGTTACTGAGTTGATACTTACTGAAATCCATACGGGTACCACACTATACTTGTGGTTACTGAGTTGCTACTTACTGAAATCCATACGGGTACCACACTGTACTTGTGGTTACTGAGTTGATACTTACTTATATTAATATACCAGCGCGGAGGTGTCTTTTTTTAATCGTTGTAATATGCCTAGCAACATGCCGTGAACATGGTGATTGTTGCAGTGAATTTTTCTTAATTAGGCGTCACCAAATATTGTTTTTCCCCTACTCTATTGGTGAACTGAAAGGAACTGACCTGCGACGAATATTCTGTCTGCCAGTACACATAAACCGAAGTTACTGCGTTGGGTTATCATTGGGGGGAGTATTTCCCAGCGGTTACTGCACGGGTTGTATCGTTCCGCCGATCTGAGTCGCGACTCACCATCGTAACCTCCTATTATGTAAATCTTCCCTTTATAAACACAGGCTGATAACCCGGATCTGGGACTACTGCAATGGATAACGCAAACAATTAAAAACAATGAGTAAATTAAAGTTTTATTCTTCAGTTTGGCTAGGGATTACGCACAAAATCATACGACTAATTTCCAGTGCCCCCCCCCCCCCCCCAGAACTATACTCCCAAGAGGAGACTGGTGTTAATTTAGCCACAATGCGGTAGAGATGAGGTAGAGAAGCGCCTGGCTAGTCCTTTTAAAGCATTTGTGCCTAAATTTAGACTCCCCCCCCCCCCCCATGCGGGGATCGAAACCACGACCTCCGAAGAGTTGAGTATTCAAGGTAACCGATTGTTTTTATACCAAACACAGATGGGGGGGGGGGGGGGGGGGGGGGGGTCGCAGGGCGCTGGGAAAATATAAGAAAATAACATTGGATTGCCCTATAAAATATAACTGTAACCTAGATGCTATTAACCGCTTATTGTTTTCGTTAGAATAACGTACCACTGTAACCTGCTCCTATCCCTAGAGTGGTAATTTAACATTTAGACGAAATATTAATTCGCCGAGTTTTGAAATTAGGAAAGTCAATTATAAGAATTTAATATTATAAAAATATATGTAATATATACTGTATGAGTATAACGTTGATTTCCAAATCGGAGTTTGTACTCTTTATGATTTAGGGTTATAGATTATAGGTTGTTTTGGATTGAATGCGATAAATTTGTATGCGCGTGACTAAATACTTCTCAAATTCCAGATAGGGGCCTACGCGTATTGATAAAGTTATATCAGGTAACTCATGTTAGTCATATACTTATTTGGTGTAGAAGGGAGTCAGAAAGTGGTGTGTAACCATTTGTGATGTTTAATTACCTCATAGTTGGTAGTGCCACCCACTCATTTGTTTGCGGCGTATATTTCTCAGCAGTTGGCAAACATTCGTGTCCGTTAAAACCACCAAACATATATATACAGCCATCAAATGCCACAGCGCAGGAATCGCTCCTAAAAAATAAACGAGACACGCCTAAATACTTAATATTTACGTATATAATAATGTAAAGAGACTTTTATAATATCGATCAAACTTGACATCGCAACGTTGGTACACGTACTTATGTTGTGTCCACCACCCACCTAGTATAAATCATACGCTGCACTTGTGTTGTGTCCACAACTCACCTAGTATAAATCATACGCTGTACTTGTGTTGAGTCCACCCCACCACCCACCTAGTTTAAATAATACGCTGTACTTGTGTTGTGTGCATCACCCACCTAGTATAAATCATACGCTGCACTTGTGTTGTGTCCACCACCCATCCACCTAGTATAAATCATACGCTGTACTTGTGTTGAGTCCACCCCACCACCCACCTAGTTTAAATAATACGCTGTACTTGTGTTGTGTGCATCACCCACCTAGTATAAATCATACGCTGTACTTGTGTTGAGTCCACCCCACCACCCACCTAGTTTAAATAATACGCTGTACTTGTGTTGTGTGCATCACCCACCTAGTATAAATCATACGCTGCACTTGTGTTGTGTCCACCACCCACCCACCTAGTATAAATCATACGCTGCACTTGTGTTGTGTCCACAACCCACCTAGTATAAATAATACGCTGTACTTGTGTTGTGTGCATCACCCACCTAGTATAAATCATACGCTGCTCTTGTGTTGTGTCCACCACACACCTAGTACAAATCATACGCTGTACTTGTGTTGTGTCCACCAACAACCACCTAGTTTAAATGATACGCTGCACTTGTGTTGTGTGCATCACCCACCTAGTATAAATCATACGCTGCACTTGTGTTGTGTCCACCACCCACCCACCTAGTATAAATCATACGCTGCACTTGTGTTGTGTCCACAACCCACCTAGTATAAATCATACGCTGCACTTGTGTTGTGTCCACCACCCACCCACCTAGTATAAATCATACGCTGCACTTGTGTTGTGTCCACAACCCACCTAGTATAAATCATACGCTGCACTTGTGTTGTGTCCACCACCCACCCACCTAGTATAAATCATACGCTGCACTTGTGTTGTGTCCACCACCCACCCACCTAGTATAAATCATACGCTGCACTTGTGTTGTGTCCACAACCCACCTAGTATAAATAATACGCTGTACTTGTGTTGTGTGCATCACCCACCTAGTATAAATCATACGCTGCTATGGTGTTGTGTCCACCACACACCTAGTACAAATCATACGCTGTACTTGTGTTGTGTCCACCAACAACCACCTAGTTTAAATGATACGCTGCACTTGTGTTGTGTGCATCACCCACCTAGTATAAATCATACGCTGCACTTGTGTTGTGTCCACCACCCCCACTTAGTATAAATCAAACGCAGTACTTGTGTTGTGTCCACCCCACCACCCACATAGTATAAATCATACGCTGTACTTGTTGTTGTGTCCATCACCCACCTAGTATAAATCATGCGCTGCACTTGTGTTGTGTCCACCACCCACCTAGTATAAATCATACGCTGCACTTGTGTTGTGTCCACCACTCATCCACCTAGTATAAATCATACGCTGCACTTGTGTTGTGTCCACCACCCACCACATCGTATAAATCATACGCTGCACTTATGTTGTGTCCACCACCCACCCACCTAGTATAAATCATACGCTGCACTTGTGTTGTGTCCACCACCCATCCACCTAGTATAAATCATACGATGCACTTGTGTTGTGTCCACCACCCACCCACCTAGTATAAATAATACGCTGCGCTTGTGTTGTGTCCACCACCCACCCACATAGTATAAATCATACGCTGCACTTGTGTTGTGTCCACCACCCACCCACCTAGTATAAATCATACGCTGCACTTGTGTTGTGTCCACCACCCACCCACCTATTATATATATTACGCTGCACTTGTGTTGTGTCCACCACCCACCCACCTAGTATAAATATTACGCTGCACTTGTGTTATGTCCACCACCCACCCACCTAGTATAAATCATACGCTGCACTTGTGTTGTGTCCACCACCCACCCACCTAGTATAAATCATACGCTGGACTTGTGTTGTGTCCACCACCAACCCACCTAGTATAAATAATACGCTGCACTTGTGTTGTGTCCACCACCCATCCACCTAGTATAAATCATACGCTGTACTTGTGTTGTGTCCAGTCCACCCCACCACCCACCTAGTATAAATCATACGCTGCACTTGTGTTGCGTCCACCCCACCACTCACCTAGTATAAATCATACGCTGCACTTGTGTTGTGTCCACCACCAACCCACCTAGTATAAATCATACGCTGCACTTGTGTTGTGTCCACCACCAACCCACCTAGTATAAATAATACGCTGGACTTGTGTTGTGTCCACCACCAACCCACCTAGTATAAATAATACGCTGCACTTGTGTTGTGTCCACCACCCATCCACCTAGTATAAATCATACGCTGTACTTGTGTTGTGTCCAGTCCACCCCACCACCCACCTAGTATAAATCATACGCTGCACTTGTGTTGCGTCCACCCCACCACTCACCTAGTATAAATCATACGCTGCACTTGTGTTGTGTCCACCACCAACCCACCTAGTATAAATCATACGCTGCACTTATGTTGTGTCCACCACCAACCCACCTAGTATAAATAATACGCTGCACTTGTGTTGTGTCCACCACCCATCCACCTAGTATAAATCATACGCTGCACTTGTGTTGTGTCCACCACCAACCCACCTAGTATAAATAATACGCTGCACTTGTGTTGTGTCCACCACCCATCCACCTAGTATAAATCATACGCTGGACTTGTGTTGTGTCCACCACCAACCCACCTAGTATAAATAATACGCTGCACTTGTGTTGTGTCCACCACCCATCCACCTAGTATAAATCATACGCTGTACTTGTGTTGTGTCCAGTCCACCCCACCACCCACCTAGTATAAATCATACGCTGCACTTGTGTTGTGTCCACCACCAACCCACCTAGTATAAATCATACGCTGCACTTGTGTTGTGTCCACCACCAACCCACCTAGTATAAATCATACGCTGTACTTGTGTTGTGTCCACCACCAACCCACCTAGTATAAATCATACGCTGCACTTGTGTTGTGTCCACCACCAACCCACCTAGTATAAATCATACGCTGCACTTGTGTTGTGTCCAGTCCACCCCACCACCCACCTAGTATAAATCATACGCTGCACTTGTGTTGTGTCCACCACCAACCCACCTAGTATAAATCATACGCTGCACTTGTGTTGTGTCCACCACCCACCCACCTAGTATAAATCATACGCTGCACTTGTGTTGTGTCCACCACCAACCCACCTAGTATAAATCATACGCTGCACTTGTGTTGTGTCCACCACCCACCCACCTAGTATAAATCATACGCTGCACTTGTGTTGTGTCCACCACCCACCCACCTAGTATAAATCATACGCTGCACTTGTGTTGTGTCCACCACCCACCCACCTAGTATAAATCATACGCTGCACTTGTGTTGTGTCCACCACCAACCCACCTAGTATAAATCATACGCTGTACTTGTGTTGTGTCCACCACCAACCCACCTAGTATAAATCATACGCTGCACTTGTGTTGTGTCCACCACCAACCCACCTAGTATAAATCATACGCTGCACTTGTGTTGTGTCCAGTCCACCCCACCACCCACATAGTATAAATCATACGCTGGACTTGTGTTGTGTCCACCACCAACCCACCTAGTATAAATAATACGCTGCACTGGTGTTGTGTCCACCACCCATCCACCTAGTATAAATCATACGCTGTACTTGTGTTGTGTCCAGTCCACCCCACCACCCACCTAGTATAAATCATACGCTGCACTTGTGTTGTGTCCACCACCAACCCACCTAGTATAAATCATACGCTGCACTTGTGTTGTGTCCACCACCAACCCACCTAGTATAAATCATACGCTGCACTTGTGTTGTGTCCACCACCAACCCACCTAGTATAAATCATACGCTGCACTTGTGTTGTGTCCACCACCAACCCACCTAGTATAAATCATACGCTGCACTTGTGTTGTGTCCACCACCAACCCACCTAGTATAAATCATACGCTGCACTTGTGTTGTGTCCACCACCAACCCACCTAGTATAAATAATACGCTGCACTTGTGTTGTGTCCACCACCCATCCACCTAGTATAAATCATACGCTGGACTTGTGTTGTGTCCACCACCCACCCACCTAGTATAAATCATACGCTGGACTTGTGTTGTGTCCACCACCAACCCACCTAGTATAAATAATACGCTGCACTTGTGTTGTGTCCACCACCCATCCACCTAGTATAAATCATACGCTGTACTTGTGTTGTGTCCAGTCCACCCCACCACCCACCTAGTATAAATCATACGCTGCACTTGTGTTGTGTCCACCACCAACCCACCTAGTATAAATCATACGCTGCACTTGTGTCCACCACCAACCCACCTAGTATAAATAATACGCTGCACTTGTGTTGTGTCCACCACCCACCCACCTAGTATAAATTATACGCTGCACTTGTGTTGTGTCCACCACCCATCCACCTAGTATAAATCATACGCTGTACTTGTGTTGTGTCCAGTCCACCCCACCACCCACCTAGTATAAATCATACGCTGCACTTGTGTTGCGTCCACCCCACCACTCACCTAGTATAAATCATACGCTGCACTTGTGTTGTGTCCACCACCAACCCACCTAGTATAAATCATACGCTGCACTTGTGTTGTGTCCACCACCCACCCACCTAGTATAAATCATACGCTGCACTTGTGTCCACAAGTTGGTGTTAATGTTATATTTTTCCACGTTGTCGTGTCGATGTCTCCCATCGAAACCTCCCAGAGAGTAGATAAAGTTACCCAATAAAGCGACGCTAACGTAACATCGTCTAAAGTGCATTGGCGCCTTGTTGGTCCATTGTTGTGTCGTTGTATTAAACATCTTAGCTGCGAAACATAATACAGAAGAGTTTATGAGGATTTATAGTTATTACATCAACGTAACAGTAAAAAAACTTGTCTTTAGTGGATTAAAAAAATATATTTAATTTAATACATTAAAGGAAATGACCAGGTTACAATTGTGGTGTTTTCAAACCAAAACAATAAACGAAAATTTATTTCATATGCGACCAATTTGCGCCGAAGATAACTTGTTTCTCTTCCGGAACTTTATCTTTACTATCACTGGTTTTACGACAATGTGTGTGTATCGTAATTATAAGTTGATAACTAATATTAGATTTATTGAAATTTATTAATAAATTGGGCTGAAATTAAAACGAGAGTTCAATTTAAAATACAGGGAATTATTCAAACCCAATGTTGTTTTATTTATATGGATTTTTTTAATTTTTTTTACAGATTGCCACTCTATTTCTCACTTTTCCCTGACTTTTTGAAAAGATTCCCTTATCCTAAAAGATACATTACATTTTTATAGAATATATTATATTAACCGGTTTATCTTATTCATAATATGTGATAATTGAATGTACCGACATACTGACTAACAGGGGGTTGTGATGTATATATTAACTGATTCTATATTTTCTTTTGTAGTTAAAGGTTGTAAGACTCTAGTGTTTACCTTAAAGTTAATATCTTATTCATGACCGTTTTATTATATTCCAAACAAAGTTAAGTAGATATCATTAGCGAGAAACTACCACAGACAAAGGAGCGATAATAATTAATTAGTGACAAAGAAGAGAATACAGAGTGCCTGTATATATAATATATATTTGGTGATATGATGAAATGGAATCGCAAGCGAAGCGAGCCGAGAAAATTTTACACATTTTCGTTTCTGGCACATGTCCTGTAGGACCTACCGGTACTGTACTGTAGGGCCTACCGGTACTGTCCTGTAGGGCCCACCGGTACTGTACTGTATGTATCAAAATTCCCTGACTTTTCTCTGATTTGTAAATTTTTTACAAGAATTCCATGGCATTTCAAGAAAAATGAAATTCCCTGACTATTCCAGGCGAGTGGCAACCCTTGATAACTTTACTAACTTGTGCTGAAGTATTCCCCTCTACCATCGAAACCCCCGATTATATAAATACATTTTCCTACCACGGCAACCCCATGGTAAGCTCTTGCGTTTCCGTCTAGATTGCCTACAATCCTCCAATGGTCAGCATTTACATCGTACACCTAGAAACAAACAAACAAAGGAGGCACGCACTATAAAAACAACGGATGGTAAAGGACCAATATATGTAAGACAACAATCATCCTGAAATTAGTAAAGAATGACCTAAAGTCGGCAAGTCGTTGTTAAATAAAATTTAATAAACTAATGAGTTACAGTCATTCCCTTATTACTACGGTTGTTAAAAATATAACCATAACATTTTGGTATGTAACCTCACATCTTGGTGTCTCTGGACCCTAAAATTGGGTGGAAATTATTTTTTGTGCAAGTAAACATCGTCAGTGTTGTTTAAACAGCCAATATTTATAAAATTGGCCCCAAAATGGCTTTGTAATGGGCAAATGTGAATTTTGCCCCAAAGGCTATTTATCCACCAATATTTGTTGGAATATATCGAAATTTAGAATATAAGTTCAAAAGACCCTTGCATCAAGGGTCCTAAGGCCTTCAAGGCCTTGTAACTAAATTGCGAAACAAAATTAAAATTAAAGTAGAAACGAATTGCGACGACTATGGAGAATCGGGAAGCCTGGAAGGATCTCATTTCCACTGTCCAAGTTCACTCGACAGTAGTAGAGTGTAACCATATAAATATTAAGATTCATTTCTAAGATTCTAATAAAATTAATTTCTTTGTTTCCTCTGGAGAGTATAGTTCTGGGGGGGGGGGGGGGCACTAGAAAGAAGTTATCACACTTTGTCCGTAATCCGTGGCCTAACGGCAGAAGAAAATTGAATTTACTTCTTTTGCACAAGTTTCTGTGTACAGGTTAAATTTGCCTGCAGAAACAGTTCCCAGCAAACCGCGTAATACTTTGATATATTTAAGCATAATTTAAAATGAATTATCATTTTAATATTATGTAAGTAAATAATTCGAGTATTTACAACAATTGTGAAAATATCAATAAATAATCTGTAATTGTGAATCAACTTTAACAGCGTGAAACACTAATTTGTGGTATAAATAGTAAATGTATAACACAATTAATTATATTAAATTGCCTCGATTTGTTATTATCGCCACCGTGATTACGATGGCCTAATTATTCCAAAATTGAATATGTTCATAATGTTTTCTAAAAATATTGCTTTCTTGCGTCATTGTATAATTTACTCATTTAATTACTATGTACTGTTATATTTATTAACAACCCCCGTTGATATTTCTGATTATCAATATGATTCAATCAATACGAGTTATTGATTGAATAATTAATAAAATGACCTACTGTACATGTAGGTCATGGAACAACAAATTTTTATTATTATTTTATTTTATTCAATTCGGACTTGCCGACAATAAAAGATAAGATAAAATAAAGTACTGGGAGATGCCCTGCACAAATAAACATATGATATATAGCCAGCTATGCGTGTAGTTATAAAGGAAATTAGGTTGCACAAATGGTAATACTGCGAAATCAAAACAGTGAGTCAAAATACAGGCCACAGGGGGGCGAGACACAATGAAGTAAAATTAATAGTATATACAAGTTAAAAAAAAAAGGATAAAATCAGTGAAGTTAAAAATGCCAGCAATCGATCGCAAACGACAGACGACGCAAACGGTGCACAAACCATCTCTTACGCGATATTAAAGAAATTAATTATCCGGTCGTGTTTAACACGGAAGGGACCTGAACTGGAATAACAACTACGTATGAATTGTAAAATGATTGATTCTGCAGTAGAGATTGACCCAGGATTCATTCGTTTCTGTAGAGAGTTTAAGCTGTAATCGAACGTGAGCAGGGATGACATTTTGGGCCTCGTGAACGCCTTTCTACTTTTCTCGTAAGTTGAAAACACACCGACGTGTTCCGGATTTTGTCCGATATGAGGAATACGTGATAGTGATCTCATGAGCGATTGCAGGATAATGTTTGGGCAGTCCTTTACTCGCATTATAGTGCCCATATATACACAAGCGGTAAATTTCAGTCGAAAGCGGTTTACAGCCGACCAGGCGATCAATTATCTGATTGTTAACGTAAGGTCCAAGAGGAAGAACACCCCGTAAAGCTGAACGATAATAAGAATCAAGACGTTTAATTTCCGCCCTACTCATTGATCTCACTAAATATTTAGCGATGTATGTGATCAAGGGAACCGCCACATGTATCCAACTGTGTCACAGTTTAAGTGGCAGGTAGTCCACCAACTTCTGTGGAAAAGGTCTGACGCCTGGGCGATTAATTGGATACAGTTCTGGAGGGAGCATGCTATTTGGCTAAAATCGGAAAACCCAGAAAGCTGATCAGTGAGCTTGTTGATAACAAGGTCCCGTTAATGTTTAAGAACACAGGAAAAGTTTTATCCAAACAACCCTTTCCTAGATGGTAAGACCATTTTGTTTTACTATCCTCCACTTGCAGGTTAACATCGTACAACTCAGACGACATCATACTGTAGATATATTCAATATCTTGAGCAGATCGACCAAACAAGAGAACATTGTCTGCGTATGCAATGACGCCAAGCCACAGGAGATAAAGGTTGAAGTTACAAAGTTCTGCAACCAAGTCTGATAGAGTGCTGGCCGTATACAGAATGTAGAATAAGGGGGACAGCAATGCTCCCTGTTTAGTGCCTCAGATCAGTCTAACATCTCTACTATCAATGATTCCGCCAAATTTCAGGAAGATAAATGTTGAGAGATAATAAGAGAGAGTAACTTGACATATGAATGGATTCACATGACCAATTAAATTTCGGAATAAATTTAAATATTCCACATTAACAAAGGCATTAGTAATGTTCAGTTGACATACATAGACTGTCTTTCCATTAATCCGCCGGGCTTCCAGAAATTCAAGAACTGTAGCTACAATAATGTCGGATCCAATTTTACGTTGGTAAGCAAACTGAGAAGGATGAATGAAGCCTGGGAGTGCCAAGAACTCATGAAGAATGCTGACACTTGCTATTGGACGATACGATTTTGGTGAGAGTCTATCCCGGCCCTTTCCCTTATACAGACTTATAACAGCTGTATAACCAAAAACATCTGGAACTTGGCCTAGACTAAACCAGGCATTCATTATGTCTACCAAAACGCGCCCGCTAACTTCAACGCATAATAAATGTTCAACAACAAGAGAAAATACGTCTGCTGATTTTCCCTTTACCAACGCAAGAACCGCACGCTTAGCTGTTGTTGGTGAGATAATTGGCAATGTAGAATCAGCATATTTGGATTCAGCTCTGAGATTAGTACATTAATATCCGCTTCAGTCTTGGGGTCCCGTATATTGTTAGTTGCGAGGTTCTCTCGTATAGACTCTCGAGCAGATTCTGGAGGGGGAGTGATCTTAGAATTGAGGTTGGACCAAAAATTATTTGGATTTTCTCTCATATACCTACCTTGCTTTTCGTAGAATCGATTCAGACCTGTTCTTTTTTAGTAGCCAGTTTTTCAGCCGACGTATTGATTGACCGACGAGACTCGTTTATAGACGGCCCCATAAACAATCTATTGACATTATTGTCATCACAACACGATAGCCGTGGCCTAACGGCGGAAGAAAATTGAAGATACTTCTTTTGCAAAAGTTTCTATGTACAGGTTAAATTTGCCTGCAGAAACAGTTACCCGCTAAACCGTAGTAATGAAAACGATTTAAGTAAATCCGTAGTCAAAAATATTACTTAAAGGTATAATACTTTGATATATTTAAACATAATTTAAAAATGAATTATCATTTTAATATTATAATAGTAAATTATGCGAGTACTTACATAAATTGTTAAAATCTCGATAAATAATCTGTAATTCTGAATCAGCTTAACAACGTGAAGCACTAATTTGTGGTATAAATACATAATATACGTACAACAAAACGAATTCACATCTCTCCGATTTTTTCACCTTTCCATGAGAGGTTACTTACTATATAGCTTTGACTTAAATAATTTGCTTTTTCCGTGAGGCCCAGCCAGTGCACCACCACCATCTTGTGCTTTGGCTGTCTTAACAGACACTATCTACATAATAATCAAGTAAGGTTCCCCCACTCGTGGCTAGACTATGTATGTGGTTTGCACTGAACTTATCCCTTATCGATTTCAGTTTTTATTTTCCAATTATACCTGAAACAACTAGTCCACCAATCACAAGTCAACAATCAATGACGTCACCGATTGGACCAAAGTCTCGCAATTCCGGATCGCAAATTGCAATCCCGGATCCGTTGACTGGTTGTACGGATGTGTACGAAGTGCGATAGCCCGGAAAATTTACATCGTATTGATGAGTTTTATAATCAAATAATTTCGGCTATTAAATCTGCCGCTCATACTACACTGCCTAAAAAAGCCAAATTTTATTATAGTAAGAATAAACCTACAGTATTCCAGGACGGAATGTATACAATAAAGCTTTTTATGACGAATCTCGTTTTTATTTTAAACTATAGAGGCGAGCATAACTGTCCGAAGTTTGGTCCTACCTTTAATCAATATACAGTATACGCTCAAAGCGCGCGTTTAAGCGTGTGATGCGTCCTTGTAAATTAAATTAAAATTAAAATTTGATTAAAATTAAAAAAATTACAAAATTAAATTAAAAAAAAATTAAAATTTGATTAAAAATTTAAATTAAAACCGTTTAGCTGAGTCTCTATACAATAATAATATGAATAATTTCTGGTCCAATGTTAAAAAAAAAAGTAACTATCCCTCTTATTTTCTTCAATAAATATTCATGGTTACATGCCAGCACCACTTATTGTAAGTTATATTATTCCTCTAGTCAAGGATAAAAACGACGATATTACTGATTCAGATAATTATCGTGGAATATCGACCACCGCTATTCCTATTCGAATACACTATTCGAATAAACTAAAAAATATTCCTAATAGTGTTCTGCATAAAATATTACTATTATTATACTGAATAAAATATTGCTAATTTTTTTTTTAAATAGGCCCATTCCTAATATTTTCAGAAAACTATTCCTAATCGTATTCCTAATACATTCCTAACAGAAAATATTTTAGGCAGAAAGAGATTGACATTAACTGTTATTTTTTTCTCAATGTAGAAATTAGATGATAAAAAATACAAATAGGCCCTACATTGAGAAAAAAATAAAATAAAATGTATGCCATAATCAGCTCATCCCTTTGGCCTTTGCGGCACCCATTACATGTGAGGGTTTGTGGGTTTGGGTTGTTTGTTATTCTATTGCGAACCGTTAAGAGGATGTACCGTTAGTCAAATTAAATTGTTCCTGAAAATGGAATGTCCTTGAACTGCGTCATCGGTTTTAAGAAGAAGGCGTTGTTGTGTGAATGAACTGCTCATACCAATATCTAATGCACAGCATTTTAGCCAGCAGGGTTTACTTAGCCTGTGTGCCTGGATCGGCCTTATTATAAGAGTTTCTCTGATTGGCTTATTCCACAACACATGATACATAAATCAAGCCCTCCAATTGGGTAATGAAACTGCTGATCTAAACAACCCAATATTTTAATTGCATTCATTCAATGTCCTTATAAAGTTTGTTTGGGTGCGTCGGGGTCATTATCCTAGAGTTTGAGTACAAACTTTATTGTTAAATTAAGCATTGATTGAGGTTTATACCTGTATATTTGTTTTATTTGTATATCAGTTACGGGTCGGCTATCTGTTTCATCCGTTGCTGAAGCCTATGCATATAATATAGGAAATAAAAAAGGCTATAAATAGGGATAAATAGGAAAACAGGCAGAAAACATGCAGACATGGTAATTGTTTAATGTGAAGTGAATGCTAACTGTTTATTTAGTGTGTGAGGCGAGACACATAGTGGGCGAATCCTGAATATATATTATTATATTATACGGGTGGAGAATCCATTGTCACAGAAGCAGAAGCGTATAACAAAAACAAAGATATATCGAAGATATTCGAAAAAAAATGTGAAAAAAAAAGAAAAAATGTGAAATTAACCAGGAAATATTGCAAAACGACTCATCAGTTTAGCCTTCTTATATACCGGTACTTGTTGGTTGTTGCCTTCTGTCTGTCCTCGTGCACTACAGCACTATGATTCATTCTGTCAATGTCAGGTCAGAGTTTGTTCTTGCAAAAGGATTTCCATAGTTGATCCACTGCTCCGCAGGCCTCAGCCAGTGTTCTTTCTTGCTGGGTTGTTTTGTTATTCCGAAATTATCAGTATTATAGGCTGCTGAGAGACTGTGCCAGAACCAGATACCTGGATTGCTGGATAATGTCTTTAAACGGCAAATTTTTCTATGTGAAGAAAATAGCCATAATATCGTAGTCTTATTTTAATTGTCTGTCTATCTATATCTCCTGTCAGTATGTATATATTATTATGTGCGTGGTATAACACTCAACACTGGCTGACTGGTGTCAGGCGAGTTACTTATTAATATATTATTAATCAACGATCGGGCTACTTAAAGCCCCTGTTGTACATATACATACATAATATTATCAACAATTTCAGTAAATTAAACATTTCCAATAGACAGTATACAGTAGTTAGCTAACAGTTGCACGTAATTTAAATGCATGAAAAATATATCGCGCAATATTCAAAACTTTAGTAGGATCGTCAGTTTGCATTAATTCAATAAATTTTAAAAAATTCGGGAAAACCATATATCTCATACCCAAGTATCTGCACCGCAGGCTGTGATAAAAAGTGCAACCTAATAGAAAATGGTACTCGTCTTCTACTAAATTACAATCGCACATATTGCAAATTCGCTGGTCCCTAGCTATACCGTACCATCGTCCCGTTTCAATACTCAGCCCGTGTGATGAGCATCTAAATTGCGCAAAAAGCCGGCGCAACGCTAAATGATTACTCAATATGTAAATGTAAGTAGAGGGTTTGAATGTTTCCTTTATATAAAATCTTCCTTTTGGGGACGATGCTACTTCTGATCTCCAAAATTGCACAAACTGATCAGTGATACGTTGCTTTACATTGAATAGAAAAGTATTAACACTATTACCTACATCCTGATTTTGCCAAGCCCAACTAAATCCTAAATCATTTAGTATTCCTCTTAATTGCACAACCCAACTTTTTGGCGTTAAATGACTACTACTACTATCTAGTACGTTATTCAAATCATTGCACAACATTAAATAAGCCTGTTTCACCAACCTAGTATTTGGTAGATTAATAATTCTGGTCCAATACTTAACTAATCTGAATCGACGTTCGAAAATAAGTGGTAATTGACCTGTCTCTCCATATACTGCAAAATTTGGAGTAGTTTTTTTAACACCCAGAAAATTTTTCAGAAACCGTAGGTGTACCCTTTCTACATCATCAGCTGTATCAAAACCCCAAATTTCAGCACCGTACATTAAAATAGGTTTCACTAAAGTGTTGAATAAATTTATAGCACAATCGAAAGTAGCATGGGGAAATCGTACAAAGTATTTTAGTAAAGAAAAATATGCTCTACTACCTCGTTCTGCAATGTTACTTTGAGCAATATAAAATTTTCCAGATACCGTGAAGATAATACCTAAATATGTATACTGATTAATTTTTGGCATCACTTTGTTATTGTAGTAAAATTGCACCGCCGATGGACGACCTTTGTGACCAAAAACAACAACATTAGATTTATCTAAGTTTACTTCCAAGCACCAATATTTACAATAAAATTCTAGAATTATTAGGGATTGCTGTAAAGCTGCCTCAGTCTCTGCCAATATAACGATGTCGTCTGCAAATAGCAATAAGAATAATTTCATCGTACCAACATCTATACCTTCAATGCCACCTTGTCTTAATTCGTTTTCCAAATCATTAATAAAAATACTGAACAAAAAGGGTGATAAGCTCTCACCTTGTCTTACTCCTATAGATACTAAAAATGTTTCTGACAATTTACCATCTACTTTTACACATGACTTTACACTACTATACATATTCTTAATAACATTTAGCATTTTGCCACCCGCACCTAGATTGATTAATTTCAACCATAAAGCTGCACGACTAACTGAATCGAATGCCTTTTTCAGGTCAATAAAAGCACAATATAATTTTTTCTTACGAGTTACTGAGTTACAGTTAATGTAATGGAACGATGCCTTTCGTGGCGCAAGCAGGCAAGTATACTCAAATGGTCAAATGGTTTAAATTTTCTAAATTATTTGAAACGTACGTACGGGTACGGTAGGCCTACCAGTACAGTGTACTGTTGGCGTACATAACTCAGGCCTATATATCTCACAGTTTCCTTTATAACTATTTTAAGTCATATTGGTCAGTTTGTCTTTCTGTCAGTTAGTTGTTTTATATCAATTAAATTAAATATGCCTAAATTTGTTTTTAACCTGGTACCAGGCACAGACAGATTGTATGGTAAATCATGTTTTTAAATAAATGTATAGACCTATTTTAAGTTTATATGAAATTGGTTCACATACAGACATAGGCCTATATTATTTTTTATCGAGGCCTAATTTATTTTTAACCATGACACTCAGACTCAATTTTGACATACCTTCTTGTTAGCTAATTCTTACAGTCAGGTCAGACAGTAACAGTAGAGCAGTAGAGTAGGCCTACATGGCCTATAATATAAATTAAATTTAATGTTGTTTATATAAAAAGATAGCTTGGTCAATTTTGAAATTATTTTAACTCTACCTATATCATGTCCATGTCATGTACATAACTTCTGAACTTAGGCCTATTTAACTAACAGTTTCCACATTTTTCAACTCATTGCAGCATTAAGCAGTTAAGGTCAATGTCAATGTCAGAATGTATTATTGTAATTTGTGATTATTTATTTTATTGCATGGGTCTGTGGGTATTCTCAATCTCAATGAAGTTGTTAGGTTAGGCAGTTAGCTGGTTAGTCATACCGTACGACTGTACTACCATCATGTTGCATGTGAGGAGGTGTTTATCTCTACTTCCTGACTTCCGAGAAACTTAATAACCGCATTACGTACCGGTAGTCTAACAATAAAACAATATTATTTATGGTAATTGGATGGATATATATATCTATATATTGGTAGTGTTGTTTTAAAGTTTTTATAGTGTTAATTGTAAATGTAATATTATTGAAAATTAATAGCGGAAAACCTGGTATCAGGGTATCATATACCAGTACTGCAGTATACCTACTGGCTAGGCCTACTGCACGAATTTTATGATTTTATGGCGAACCTCGACTTAGATATATATAAAATTGTATAACTAGAATAGCCAGCAAGCTGGCTGGAAAGAGCCCGGGGGAAGAATCATAGCCAAGACTATTACAAAGAACTATGTCCAGATGTCAGTCAGCAGTAAGTAAACTAAACAATTGTCTAAACTGTAAGGCGTGAGGCTACCGGTAGCTGACTTTGTGGCTCGCCCCACATAATAAAAAATTACACTTTGCTACCACTAAAAAATATGATATGAAGCAAATAATTTCATTATCAAGCACGTTTACAAGATATAAGATAAGATTACCGAATATTTACAAAAAATGTCCATGATGCACAACCAGATAATAACAACGAATAGAGTCAAATAATAAATTTAGTTTCCTGCTAAATGTATTACCCCGTCGTCAAGCGGAATATCTCTTCCCAGTGAGTCCGACAAAATAATTTAAAAAAACGAAATATATCAAATACCACACATAGATAGAATCGATCTGATATTTTGTAACGAGATTATGAACCACCAAAGCAATATACTTGTAAAATTTCAACAAAATCGCCAGGCAGGAAGTGCCTGAACCTGAATAATTATCAGTCAGTCAGTCAGTCAGTGTTTTTACAGTGATTTTTACAGTGACTGAGATTTTTACAGTAAGTATCCCGCTGTCGAGCGGGCTCCTAAATACCGGTAACAATTACAATTATTGTTGGCAGGTGTCATGTCAGGGTGTGTTTTATTGACTAATGCTGTAATGGAAATTTGAAACGTCTTTTTGGACTTTGGCTTTGATATTTGGATTATTTCCTGATTTCTGTATTTCAGTATTTACCGGCCATACAGTTTGTTTGAGATGGCTTTGCGATTTAGTTAGAATTATTTGATTTACTTTAAGATAAATACCTGTACCCTGTGCCTGTATGTACGATACGGTATAAATTAGCACTTTCTGCTTTAAATTGCTCCCTTAACACGTTGTGGGGGGCCTTCGCGCATTACGAAGTAAGCAAGCCCAGCATACGGGTACCACTACACAGTATTTCGTTAATATTAATAATATAATAATAATTGTTTATTCGTAAACTTAACAAATGATTATACAGTTATAGTAAACCAAAATGTTAAAGGCAGTATATGCAGTATGCACATGAATGATAAATATACTAACTGATAGTTCAGCGAACAAAATGATAAATGTGCTAACTGATAGTTCAGCGAACAAGTGTCAATCACTTGGGACATTGCGTATATAATTTAAGTAAGCTCCCAAGCTAACTAAATATATAGTGCAGACCCCCATTTTACATATATATTGTATTTATACTGTATATGACAATTTTTGGTGCCTATTTAGTAGTGTTAATTTTGCGTACCTGTAATTCTAATGGCAATTGATTCAATTTTCTGATTAGATAGACTAGACTATCTATTATACCCATGGCGCCATGGCCGATGGCAGACATGCATGGGTATCGAGAGTTTTAGGTGTTTTTATTTTGAATGTGCGTGTATTTTGTGTTGGCTTATTACCCGCTTTTTTTTTAAATGTACCGGTACGGTTGTTGACGAACTTAAAATGGTGCAGATAAATTATGCGAAATAATGTATTTGAATAGAAATAAGATGCAGAAGTAATCGTGGTTGCTCTCTAGAGTGTAGAGAGAGACTTGGAGAACTGCTTATCCCTCTATCCCTCTCACGCAAATCATATTGCAAATCTTTACACAGACTGGCCGACTCTGCAACTCGCTAAATACAGCAGTACAATATGTACCAAGTTTGGTCTATTGGCATAAATATTCTGTTTGGTTTACATTTTCATCAACGATTGGCAAGAGTGGGAGATTGAAGAACGGGCACAAATTCCCGACGCAGTTATATTTCATACTTTAACAGATTGACAGTTATTAGCGGTCAAACCGTCAGACAGAGCCGACACACAAACCAACCTTGAAACATCAGTACCAGTATTCAAAGCTCGTTTGCTTTGTCAATGGCTCTTCAAGACTGGTGCTCCCATTATCATTTGTATTTAATTAGGCTAGGCTATGCATGCACAGGGTGTAAACGCTACGCTGACAACCGACAACAGCCGACAACCATTATTAAAGCTAATTATTGTTAATTATTAATTCAGGGAAAGGAACAGGTTACAGTGTAAGGTTATTCTAACCAAAACAATAAACGAGATTCACGAAATCAAGTTACATTTTTGCTGTTGTCGGCAGTGGTTGTCGGCTGTCGGTTGTCGGCGTAGCGTTTACACCCGCATGCACAGCAGATCTGTATTTGATTGCTTTAAAGTAGGTCTATAAATTATAATATTTAAATTAAATATAAAACAATTCAGAAGTAAGTGAAAAATAACAACTTTAATTGCGATAACTCGTTTACCTGTTTCATTTGAACCTATATTAATAGAAGATGTACCTATATATTGTTTGTTATTGTCGCGGTCTACACTGCCACAACCGGTGCTTATGAGGTTGATATACCTACACGCTACACGGACTAAATTACAGACTAAAAACCAATCGTGTAATTAATAATAGCCCTGCCCTACCCCGGCTGGCTACCTTGGAACCACCTCGCAACTTACCAGGTAATTTTAATGGTGCAAAATGTATTATGTTGGGAACTTGTTTTATAATTTCCACAAATTCTACAAAGAAATTAATGCTGCTACTCTAACTGGTGCTATAGACGTTATTGTCGTCAAGCAGGAGGATGGTACGTACATGTGTTCCCCTTTCCACGTCCGCTTCGGCAAGTTGGGAGTCCTCCGAAGCAAAGAGAAGATGGTTGACATCGAGATAAATGACGAACTCGTTAAACTCCCGATGAAACTCGGCGACTCTGGGGAAGCCTTCTTCCTCGTGGAGGACCTCGAATCGGATGACGAGTCGGCGAAATCCAAGTCGGAGGAATCGCCAGCAGTGCCTCGGAAGGGAGTCGAGTCTATCGAGAAGAAGAGATGGAGGAAGAAACACCTCCGGAAAAGTTTATCCTCCGTCGCGTTGCCGATGTCGACTACGACGACGACGAGTTTCGAGTCGCCGCGTATTGTCATGGAGACAGCGGGTGAGTCTGTGACCGCGCTGTCGGTAGTGACGGCAACGGAGGTGGTCTCGGACGAGGAGCGGTGCAGCGACTTCCATCCGTTCAGCGACGGCGAGCTCCCGCCGACCTCATTGGGCCAGCTGTCCCCGCTAGCCGCCGCGCCCAACTCGGACACCGAGCTGGAGCCGCGCCGGGCCAGCGGATCGGAGCTCCCTACCGCGGACGCCCTCACCTGGACGTGGGGCGCCGTGCCAGAGTCACAGGAACCCAACCCCGAGAAGCGTTCCGTGCTCGGCTCTATGCTGCAGTACATGCGGAGCAACTCGGACCGCGGCCGTGAGGAGTCCGGGATTTATCTCGACTCGGTCGCCTCGATGGAACCCGATGTGCTCCGCTTCTATCTGCAGCAGAGTTCGCCGGAGGGCGCCGTACAGGTAAGGCCGAGTATCATTATTGTGTAATCGTAATTAATTATTGTCACCAACTGTTAGAACGTGAGACACTTGGATAGGATTTTTTACAAAAAGCTCTTAAAATTTAGGAACTAATCAAAGCTGCGGTTTAATCTCGTTAACATAAGGGATCGTAAATTCTACAAATTGTAAAAATTATTTTAAAAATATCAACTTCTAGAACTATATACTACTCCTGTACTCTACTTCTCTATTGACTTTTACAAAATTTGTCCACCAAACTTTTTGACAAGGGGGTTGGAGGGTCTTGGGGTTTATCCAATGAAACATCCATACAAATTTCAGCAAACTGTAGCCATATGGAATTTACTCTCGTTTATTGCTTTGGTTAGAATAACCTGAACCTTAATTGATAATAACATCGTGAGTTCGCCCAGGTCCTCCTATATTGGATTGGCGGCAATAATGGAATATCGGCCAACATGAGTGAAGTCCCGAAGACGTAAGTGTGGAGTGGATATTCAGTACCTTAAAAACTGATGAAGCAGCACCACTAACTTAAGCCAATCACGTTTCTGTCTGTAATGTAAAACATTTCTTTATTGTATTTATTATCTCCCCGCAGCCCCCCGGCCGTCCGGACGGAGACGAGAGCTCGGACTTCGGAATCTCGCTCTCCCAGAGTCCCGTCCACATGGGCGTCTTCCCGGACACGGACCCGGACACCGTCCGGCTCTCTCTGTGCGGCCGTCTCGCCGAGTACGAGGGTAAACTCCCGGAGTCCCTTTTCCTCGAGCACCTCGTCGACTGGGACCGCTTCGCCGGCGACCCCCGCGCGTTGCTAGGACACCCGGACCTGGTGGTCAACGTGGGCGCCGGATTCTACGCCTGGGAGGTGGCCGGGCCGCTGCTCCTCAGCTGGGCCGCCTTCCAGCGCCCCCTACCGGACGAATGCGTGGACAACCTCGTGGAGAAGTTCACCTCGCCGCCGCGCCGCCGCCCCGGGAAGGCCGGTTGGTCCATCTTCCCGTGGCGACGGACGACGTACGCGCCGGTGCCGCCGCCGCCGCCAGGGGGCGTTGCGACCGCGCCCGTGGTCGCGCCGACCCCAGACCCAGACTGGATACCGACGGAGGCCGACGAGTGGCGCGGCACCAACTCCAGTGACACGTCGACATCGTCGGACGAGAACCAGAAACCGATTCTCCGACGCAAAAAGAAACTCCGACAGAAGAAATATAAGAAATCCTTGACGCTGAGTTCGGAGATACTCGCGAAACTGAAACTAAACCCGGGTTGTAATGACGTCACGTTCTCCGTGACGACCAAGTACCAGGGGACCTCGCGGTGCTGCTGTAACCTGTTCCTGTGGAACTACGACGACAAGGTGGTGGTGTCGGACATCGACGGGACTATAACCAAGTCGGATGCCCTCGGACAGCTGCTCCCGATGGTCGGCAAGGATTGGACCCAGTCCGGGGTCGCCAAACTCTTCTCGACCATCCGTAGGAACGGTTACCACTTCCTCTATCTATCGGCGCGCGCCATCGGCCAGTCCCATCTGACGCGCTACTATCTGCGTTCCATCTGCCAGGGGGAGTTGCACCTCCCGGAAGGACCGCTCCTCCTCTCCCCCTCCTCGCTAATGTCCGCCTTCCATAAGGAGGTGATCGAGAGGAAACCCGAGGAGTTCAAGATGAAATGCCTCCGGGACATACAGTTGCTGTTCCCTAGCAACCCGTTCTGCGCGGGTTACGGGAATAAAGTGAACGACGTCTACGCGTATCGCGCTGTCGGGATCCCGATATCGAGGATATTCACGGTGAACCCCAAGGGGGAGATGAGTCTCGCGTTGCCTAGCAGCTTCCAGACGAGTTACGGACGACTGTGGGACGTTGTGGACCAGATGTTCCCGCCCCTCTCCGGTAGACTACAGACTATGCTCCACTCGGCTGAGGAGTACAGTAACTTTACCTATTGGTGCAATCCGGTGCTAAACTTGGATGTTACCGAGTTGCTTAATGTTTAACTGGGCCGTAACCTTTCGTATATTATGTAACTTTCGTACGTAACTCGTTAACTCGTATACGAACTCAGCGTTTAATCGTAACACCCCAACTAGCGAGACTTGACCTGCAGTGGCGAGGAATTTCCGCCAGCGGTTGTTTATATAAAGTCTGGGGGGGGGGGGGGGCTATAGTGTTACTTCGGCTCAGGACATATTAATAAACCGATATTATTTGTATCAGATGAATGAGGATGACGTTTTTTATAATAAAACTCCTAAGTTCTAATAATTATCTGTTTTTGAATTAAGCTACGGTGAGGACGGGTTTGCCGGCGATGGGTTTTTGGACGGGTTTGCCGGCGATGG